>JAOPHQ010004025.1:0-70000 GCA_030340625.1 Merluccius polli
CCCCCCCCCCCCCCCCCCCCCCAAACACTCTAGACCTTCATCTGCAGCACAGGGTATCTAACATGCGTTGTATTGCATGTAATCGAATGTGATTCTCCCCCGTGGACTTCAAAGGTAAAGAGCACAGTAGTTCAAGGGTCGAAGGTTAGTAATCCCCCCCCCCCCCCCCAACACACACACACACACGCACTCACACATACATACACACACATTCCCTCCTTTTCCTGTTTTGTCTCCAGCTCTGGGGGTCAAAAGGGATCTGAGATAGCGTCCTTGACTCTGGCAACACAAAGGCAGCATGTCACTGTCTGCGCATCCCTCACACACGCGCACACACACACACACACACACACATACACATGCACACACGCACGCAGACACACACACATACACACTAGAATTACTCCTTATTCTTGTTATCACATGCACAGCTTTACATCACATTCTCTCTCTCTCTCTCTCTCTCTCTCTCTCTCTCTCTCTCTCTCTCTCTCTCTCTCTCACACACACACACACACACTGTTCCACTTATCAACAGCCAGGACAGAACGTATTTGCCTTGAGCCACACACTCGCATAGTTCTTTAACTTTGGCATAATGGACATTTAGAAATACACTGAGAAAATAACGGCATGTATTACCATGCCTGTGAAGCCATTACAGATTTCCACAACATTACTAACACTTAAATACAGAATTTAAGTAAAAATGGTAAAGATTCACAAGTCCTGTACATAAGGTCCAACATCAATAGATAATAAAAACAAAGTAGATTCAGGAAGAAAAAAAAGACATCCATGGGTGAGTCGTGATTGGTGGAGGTAATGTACAAGCGGGTTGCCCCAGTGCTAAATTACACTGCAACATGGTCCCGCTCACAGCCCACATCTGGAATTGGCCCTGACAACTGGATACCGTGCTGCTGTAATTTTGGTAACTTTGTTTATAACCCTATAATAGAGGCAGTATAGAGCCACAGGGCCGAGGTGGGGGAGGAAGGGACGCCAGCAGCCACTCAAAGTAAAAGCTGTCATTTTCCGCTAAGGCATATGGGGTTATTGACATTCTTTAAAATAAGTATCAAGAAAGAGTATGAGAGTAAGAGAGAGACTTTCTGGATTATGCATTGTCTGATCATTTTTTTTAAATAAAAGGTTTATCCTTCCTCATTTCTTTGTATTTAAAGTTATTGAAAACACATGTTTTCCTGATTTGACCTTTTAATTAAACCAATTGACTTACTGTAAATAGTCATTTATTCAATAGGCCCAACATCATAACAGCTTCCATGCTTAACTAGAAGTAATTCTCCGGCTGGCAAACAGGAATCTGTTTTTGGTTGCCAAAATATATGAATCACTTGTTGAAATTGGTTGGTTTACTTTTTGGTAGTTGTACTCTTCAGCAGTCATATCCAGTTAAACTGTCTTGCATGGCACTGAAAGAACCCACTAACTAATGAGTCACTGATTAATGTTGCTGTTTGGCATTTTGGCTCCACATGAGCATTAGAAAATACTCCAATCCTCCCACCAAACACAAAGTCATAAAATTGCCTGTCTTTTGCAATTCAGTGTGTTTATTAATGTGTCAAACTGAATTCCTCAGTATTACTTTGTTTCAGTTTCACATGACCTAAAGCTATAACTTGATGGCTAACAGACTACAACTGCCAAAGAAATATAATACCCAGGCAACATCACGGGTAGATCATAGGCACTTTGTTTTGTTGTTTATGGTAATGAAGCTATGATCTAAAACAGCCAGGACCGATGGAATGTCTTAGTTGTTGGTGCTTGAAGGATTGAATCCAATTGTAATCACAAATGAGGAGAGAGGGGTGGGGGGGTGGGTAGATTTATTCACAAGTTTTTGACTGTCAATAGGATAGCATGCTACAAAAGAGAGTTGTGCTGGTTGGCCTTAAGCCTATTAAGCATTGCAACTTGGCTGGCAGCTAGGAGCGAAAAGACAACTGAAAGTGATGGTGTCTGTAATGGTAGCAGTGCCAGTGTAAACCCTGGCTGTCCATAAGGCGTAATGACCGCTGACTACAGCATCCACTCAAAGGCCATTGCCATCATTCCATCACTAAACTAGAAACTGGTCACTTTTAAGGTAGCTTTGAATCATGGGCCAGGCTTTTAGGTGTAGTTGATTTATTGTTTTTCAAAAAAAAAAAACCTGTCCCCAAGGCACAAAATGAAAAGTTTAGGGGGAATATCAATCAAAGAAAAGTCAACTTAAGTGAAAGGAAGACATTTGAAAAACCCAAAGGTATAGACCTCAAAGTGAGAGTTGTATACACTCCATTGCAATGCTTATTTGTTGCCCCATACTCATATTATGGGGGTTTAACATTACTAGAGAATAAAAGAAACTTGTAAAAAAAAATCTTGAATACAAACATCAACAAATACAGAGGTCGTTAGCAACCCAGAATCCTGAAAGAACGACAGAAGATGCTACTATGAAAGAAAAAAAAATGACTATGAAAGTCAGAAAACAGTATTGGCAAGTAATTCTTTGAAATTGAATAAAGAAAAAGCCCTAATGACAAATGGAAGCAACATGAAACACATCCCTGTACACGCACTCGTCTGGGCTAGATTGATAAAAAGATGCAAAGCCCGATATGAATCAGTGAAGTGTTCAAACGCAAAGCAACAGCAGTCGTGTGCAACACCAAAAGCCTGTGTTAGGTAGAGGTATGTTTGCACCATAACATTTCCTAGATGGCGCAGATTTTAGATTGTACATTTAACCAAGAAAAACAATGACTGATTAAAAGAGGAAGCAGAAAACAGTTTTCTTTTTAATAATAGTTACATTATAGCATTTAATTTGTACTGTCGTTTTATTTTATTTTAAATTACATATCAAAATGTCCACATGAATAACTTATGGGTTCCTAGCGGTCTGTACATTGGATTCTGTATATATAAAAACAGCCAAATACTGCTCAGTCTGGTCTAAAATGAGAGAGTGGGGGTCAGAATCGTTTCATCTGTCTGCGCTCCTGCCGTCTCTGCTTCTTCTCGTTTACTTCCTCCGGAGCCGAGGGAGCATCGGCTGAAAACCAGGGGCCCAGGATGTTGACCCACAGTAGGTGTAGTGCCCGGGCAGGTGCCTGAAACCAACCAACCAATGGACACACATGCAATTAGGTGTGCACAGAGAAAAGAGAAGAATAACAAAAATGGAATCAGACCGATCTGTCTGTATATATAAATATATCACATTATGTGTGCAGAAACGTTTAAATGGTAATTGTTGGACAATCTGTTTCAAAGGAATGCTAGCATGAAAAATAGCCTCACCAGCAGCCACAGATACCAGAAGTAGGACGTGATGCTGCTGAGAACTTGAACGATGGCCGTAAGGAGAATAACATCCTTCAAGTGCCTAAAACAAAACAAACAAATAAACAACAAATAACGACACAAGTGAACTGAAAGTTACCATGATGTATGGAGCCAACAACATCTCTCTCCTGACGACAACACACCACAGCTGGATCAACCATTTGTGAAAGTACGGCAGGAAGCACTCACTCAGCCATGCCCTGTTCCATATTTAAATCTATTCCTCCGTCCAACAGACTTCCATCCTCCCCAAACACTGGCTTGGCCATGGCTGACATGGATCGGTAGCTCCCAATATACACGGCCAGCGCAAACGCCAGCAGCAGCTAGAGGAAACAAGCACCCAATATGGTTGAAAGGTCGCAAAGTTACTTTTGTATTGTAAAACAGACAGAAAGGAACTACACTACTAAGATTCATGGGACATTTGGTGGCAGAAAACTGAAGCCATGATATGAACTTCTGGGTTGCACTCACCCATGTCCAAAACGTGGATGAGCTGTAGAAAACCAAGATGTTTATAGCAGTATATATTGCCTGGAGAGAGAGTGTGATAGAATACAGAGCAGTATATTTGATGTCACATCAGACTGACAGGCTGAAGATAAATATAAAATAAAACAAATGATCAAAGACCAGTTAATTATAGAAAACCTCTATCGCAAATGTTGTATTTAACTGGGCCAAGGCATGTAGGCCTACTCTCTGAATAAAATAGTGTAAGTGAACCCCCTGTTTCAACTTGAATAGAAACAAAAAGGTTTTGGGCTAAGAGTTCTAGGATGGAGCGGGGGACTTGTTATCCCCAAGGTTACGACCCATGCCAACTTCACGCGTCCCTTCATCGTGACGTCGAAGGGACGCCTTCAAGACACGTCTTCAAGACACGTTATGAAAGGAACGTAACTTGAGTTCGGAGCAGAGTAGAACAGAGACCGGCAAAAACATAGGATTTTACACAGGTTTTCTCTGAATGGTCTTATTTAAGTAACAGCATATGGCATAGATTACTATGTTGAAGATAATATAAGACATAACCACGTATAAAACGATATTGGGTTTACACTTTAAGATTTTATCATTTGAACAAAACACAATGCCAGATGCTTACATTTGCTCCAAGAATTACTCTTGTGTAAAACTTGAGAGTTGACTCGTTCTCCTCGTAGATCTGCTTTTTGCCTTTCGTGCCAACTTTACCTTTGGGCTGAACGATAAAAAAAAGTATTATTAAATACTGCACAGCATCAATGACTGATGATTGATCTTCAAGATACAGCCAATCCAATCTAGAGCGTATGCAGAGCCAGTTGCTAGTCGTATCCCCAGCTCAAGTGTGCTAAATACTGTAGCATTAGCAGCTATAAATCTCTAGCAGGTGCAGAACAGTCTATTCGAGACTTGTTGTAGCAAGAATATACGTTTTTACTTTCAATGTAAAACCAATACATAAAGAACGAGAATAACATAATGTACAAACAATCTTTACGTCAAGACATGTCCTCACGCCATCTTTCAGAGCAATGTTTCTTCTGGATGTGGGTCACTTAATAACTACATGAAAATCATATGAAGAGGGATCAACAGCTGGTGGACCAGTATCAATGCTCAGTGAGAAAACAGTTTGTAGCAACATTTCATTCATAAGTCAATCACACACATGCATTTCGGGCACTGCCAGTGTTGAACCCATGAATCAGGACTAGTAATTATATAAAGTGGGGACTAGTCAGTGTAGAGTTTACTTACTGCCATTTGATCCACGACCGTGTGCTATCGTTTGCTTCAAGACAGCGTAGTACGTACTTTTTAACATCGACCTATCTCGGATCAACCTTTTCTACCGACGGTTTCATTTAAAAGAAACAAAAAAGTTTCAATGCGTTGTAATTCCTAGTAACACATCAGCATTAGCGTGTCTAGGCACTACATCCGGCGCATGAAAGTGTCGTCACCAGTATCAACATTTTCCGCTTTTCGCGTCATCCTCGTCATGCTTCATTCGAAACAAGGCGGCCCCATATATATATATATATATATATATATATATATATATATATATATATATATATATATATATATATATATATATATATATATATATATATATACAGACTCGAAAATCGTGCAGAATGTTAGTGTGTGTGTGTGTGTGTGTGTGTGTGTGTGTGTGTGTGTGTGTGTGTGTGTGTGCACTTGTCAAATGACTAGCGTGCAGGCTGCAGTCTTACAGTGATATCTAGTGGCTGGAAATGGAGAAGCAATTTCATCAGCCAGTGAACCTGTCCATGAATGGTACATTGTTGTTGAATGAGTTCAATGGATGTCTTGCCATTACATAATTTAAGTGTGTCTAAATTAATAAATACAATGATAATTTAAGTGTTGTAATTTGTGTTGTGTGTGTGTGTGTGTGTGTGTTTAAGGGAGCTGGAATAACAATCCTTCTGCAGGCCAGTTTCAGCCGTCTCCTGGTCCGGTGCGGTGTCTCTCCAAGCACTTCAGGCAATGTGGCAGCACAGGATGAGACGATTGCCCTTGTGTACATATCTAGGTTTGTCCTTTGACAGATTTTAAGAAAGCTGTCCTGTGATGTGTGCTGTGCGAGCTTGGTGACATCCACATCATTTGATTACAGCACTTACATTTAAAAACAAAGGAGGGCTGATGATTCCTTCTGAAGGTACGGTGAAGGTGAGCCGATCAGCTGAGTGGTTATTCATCCGTCATCATTGGGGCAAGCCATCAGAGTGTCAATGTGATCCATCAGTTTGACCGGGCTGAGATTGGTTCAGAGGATGTGTTTCTTCTTAGAGAGCACATTCAGAAAACACAGTTTGGAATTAACAACCATCATATTTTGCTCTTGTCAATTTTTAATATACTGCTAATAATACTGTATATTGTTGTACAACTTCTACTTCATCTCACAATACTATATTACACCTCCATACTATTTATACTTTATTTTTAAGATTTTTTACCATATCATGTAAATGTTTTACTGCACTTTTAGTCTAAGCACAACACGTGCTTCGTGTGTAGGCCTACTGTCATTTTGAGTTTAATGACTTTTTTATAGTTTATATTGTTATTTTTTATTTTGTTATTTATGTTATTTTTTTATTTTCTTATTCTGTCCTTGAGCTGCTGTATCTTTCAGAAATCTTGAATACCAACATCAACAAATACAGAGGTCATTAGCAAACCA
This sequence comes from Merluccius polli, assembly GCA_030340625.1. NCBI lineage: Eukaryota > Metazoa > Chordata > Actinopteri > Gadiformes > Merlucciidae > Merluccius > Merluccius polli. The sequence goes on from JAOPHQ010004025.1 coordinate 6,578, forward strand.
GAAGCCTGAAAGAACAACAGAAGATGCTATGAAAGAAAAAATGCTGACTATGAAAGTGAAGTCAAATTGGTACGTGGAACCTGGGCGTTTGAATTCCAACATGAATTTAGGGTGAAAGTAGCTCATATATGACATTTGAAGGCTTTGATTTTGAAATTCCCCATCAGAATGTCCTGATACTGTTTAAGTGCCACTCTACCTACCTACCTACCTACCTGCCTACCTACCTACCTGCCTGCCTACCTACCATGACATTTCATAGGGCTTTCATTTTGAAATTCCACATCAGATTGTCATGATACTGTTTGAGTGCCACTCTACCTACCTACCTACCTACCTACCTACCTACCTACCTACCATGACATTTCATAGGGCTTTCATTTTGAAATTCCCCATCAGAATGTCCTGATACTGTTTAAGTGCCACTCTACCTACCTACCTACCTGCCTACCTACCATGACATTTCATAGGGCTTTCATTTTGAAATTCCACATCAGATTGTCCTGATACTGCTTGAGTGACAGTCTAAGGTTGTCTATCATGCTGAAGTGAAATTGTTTTGTGAAAACAGGGCGTTTCCTTTTAATTCCAACATGAATTTCGGGTGAACGTAGCTCATATATGGCATTTCAGAGGACTTTCATTTTTGAAATCAGATCAGATTGTCCTGATACTGTTTGAGTGACAGTCTGAGGTGGTCTATCACTCTGAAGGGTAAGGGCGAGAACAGTTGGTGACGCAAATAGGAAATCCTCCACAGACCAGACCGTCTCATTTAACAATGCTCGGTTCGGCCTTCGTGGTCTACGAAGGCCACGGACGCAGGATGGGGCTGCAAGGATGCAGCCCCTGAATTAAGACACTATGGTCTTCCCAGCCCCTTTAGAGCCCATGGTCATGGGCATCCCTTTGCGGGTCATGCGAGAAGTATATGTATATGTAAAAATGGTGGAATGGTGGAAGTAAAATGGTGTTTTTCTTTTTATCTTTAAAGCATTATGAATTAATTTATACATCATCAATAACATTTTTTAATGCAATTGAAGTCAGCTGTACAAGACAAAATGTGAGCAATAGCACCCTTACATACAGTTATAGAACACTTATTTAACTGAAAATATATCAATGTTAAAATATATAATTGTACTATTTTACAACCCCAACTCAGAAAAAGTTGGGACATGACGTAATAATAATGACAATCATGAGGAAGCCCCTCCATAATAATAACAATCAACCTATACATACACCATGATTGAACCTACTCATTACTTGTGTTAACTTAGAGGGTCACAAGGACTCGACTGTGATTGAATCCAGAGTTGTGCTCTGCTATCTGCAATCACATGACACAGCAGTCTGGCCCTACGGCCTGACCGCAAGGGGGTATCAACATATATATTCCTAGAAGGGCCTGTCTGCCGAGACAGGAAGAGGTGGTGTCGCTCACGTTTTAGAAAGTATATATTCACTGTGTTGGAACATAAGAAGGAGTGGCTTCATGAACCTACTCCGGATTGCATGTACAATTGCTCTCTGTAATAAATAATTTTACTATTATATTTTATTCATTCTCCGAGTCCCACCTTCATCAAAATAGAACTTCACTACAATGGCGAGCTCAGAAATAACACGTCAGGCGGTATGGAAAATGCAAATAAAAAAACGTGATTTCTAAATTTACTTTGACAACATGAACAATATGAAGATATTTCATATTTTTTTCCAATCGACTTCATTTCATTTGTAAATATGCATACATTCCTTCCATTCAGGCCTGCAACACATTTCAAGTTGGGACAAGGGCAATTTAGGGCTAGTAATGAGGTAAAATAATTAAATAATGATGTGATTTAAAACAGGTGGTGTACCTAATCATGATTTGATAAAAAAGCAGCATCCAGGAAGGCCTAGTCCTTTCAAGATTGTTTTTGAACAAATGGACACTGTGTGCTCTGGACCCAGGAAGAGAAGGACCAAGGGGTCTGTCATGGTATGGGGTTGTGTCAGGGCCTTGGCAAAGGTAACTTACACTTCTGTGATGGCACCATTATTGCCAAAAAGTACATAGTTTTCCGAGCAACATATGCTGCCTTCAAGACAACATCTTTTCCAGGGACGCCCAAGCATATTTCAACAAGATGATGCAAAACCACGTGTCAACAGTCCCTAAACGTCTTTTAAGTGTTGTGAAAAGGAATGGCAACATTACAAAGTGGTACTTTACTGTCCCCAACTTTGTTTGAAATATTGTGCAAAAACCAAAATTGAGTGTTTATTTGGAGACAAAAAATAAAATTCATGAGGTGAAACATCAAAGAATGTGCTGTTGTATTGTTTTCAATGTAATACAGGTGAAAGACAATTGACAAATCAATGTTGTTAGTTGTAATATTAATTGAATTTAATTATTTTTTTGATTTAGGGTTGTACAGTTCATGGTATGTTATATATTGTACCCATTACCTGAAAGAATACATTCATTACTATTGACATAAAAAAACTAAAAGGCAGCACCGGCTAAAAATGACAGTCTTCCGATATATTTTCAACAATGCTACAGACTGGTACCACCTGGTATTGTAGCATATTACCATTATATCCATGCAGTCAGTGTCTACATGAAGAACTGTCCAAGTAGGTTGGCTATGCCAAGCAGGATCAGAAGACTATGAAAGAGGGCTGAGGGCCATTTAAGCTCCCCCTGCCTCTTGAGCGATATCATGTGCACTAAAGCAGGAAATATAAAGACCAAGGCTAGGCCACATGTTGCACCAGAGTACCTGCACATGAAAACAGAGAAAAACAATTAGAGCCAGAAAATAGACCCTTTTCACAGAGGTGTCATCATAGGACAAATACATGTGTCGCTCATAACACTAATTACGGGTCTGCTCCTCTTACGTATCAGGGCACGGGTAGTAGACTAATACTAGTGAAGATAACCACTGCTCATTGACCATTACTGGTGCTTTGAAACATACCCGTAAATGAAACGCCTGCCTACCCACTGCAAATGTTGGCGGCTACACCTGTGTTTGCCCACCTATGACAGCTGTGATCTGTGAAAAGGGTCCATACACACACAGGGAGAGTGTCGGTGTCCAAGGGTCAATGTGTGTTATCTTCACTAGTTGAGTCTACTATCCATGCTATACATAAAAGCAGCAGATGCATACTTGGTCTTATGAGCAACACCTGTGTTTTGCTACGAGGAAACGTCTGTGAAAAGGGTCTGTTACTGCATACGTGCAAACTGCATGTCAGCGATAAAAATGGAAAACCAACCTTATGATGGATCCGATATCGGGATAAAACCTGGCCATGAGGACACCCGCAGCAACAACAAAGATGTTTAACGTGATGACATGGAAGAAACTAAGGAGACAATACAAAAACTCAATCAGAATAAAAACAGTCCAGTTAAACAACAACAAACAAAAAAAACAAAAAACAAAATGAAAGTCAATTCTGTAATTTCAGTGTTGAATTTTATGGGGATTTAATATGGGGGCATTATTGTAGCAGAACTATTTACGAATGCTCCACACATACTGTGGCGGTATACTCTAACTGTCAAGAAGCTTAACCCTCTCTCGGACACAATTCATTGTGAGGTCAAATGGGCCACCTTCGGGGCACTTCTACGTCACAACGTCAACGGGGCACCGGCGGTGAGGTGTGTGTGGATGTGTGGAGCTTCGTCTGGGCAGTGGTTGATGTTGATGTACGCGTCTGCGAGAGGGTTAAGCTTCTAGGACACTTGTAGTATAACGCCACGGTGTGTGGCGCATTTCACATACAACATCGCTGATTGTAACGTTCATACACAATGACGGTAATAGCCTTAAAAAAAGGGATCACAAACTTGGCATGGGTCGTAACCATGGGGCTAACACTTCCCCCTTCCTTCCAGAATTCTTAGCTCAAACACAGCTTTTTAAATCTCATAATTTTCGAATTTGATCTGAAACAGGGGGTTTACTTACACTTTATGTAGAAGAAAGTAATTATTCAACCTTGCGTGCGGTTGACCACTCTGTTTCGCTGCATCATGCTACCGCACACAGACAAATCTCCACACAGCATAATCGCCACACACATTTGCAGATCTCTGCCACGGCAGAAGTGTAGCAAAAGTCACGTGTCCAAAGACAGCCAAGTGAGAGTTGTAACTGATGACTTGTCTGTATTTCCTGTCTCTGAGCAAAATACTTTTCAGCCATTAATATCTAGAGATTGGTCTCCACATTTACAGATCTATGTTTTCAACATTTTCAAATCTGATTACGCACACGCGGATTGAGATACAGTTACACAACTCCCCACTCACATTTGTAAATAGTTCTGCTACACTAATGCCCCATGATTTTATATATATGTAAAAAAAAACTTTTTAAAGCCTAGTATAAGTCAGACGCCCCAAGAATGGGTCATGCAGTTACCTGGGGTAGTGGTTGCCAAAGAGATATCCCATTATCTGGACTCGGGCCAGATACCCAAGCAAGGGATAAACTGAGGTCATCTGGAATAACAGGCATGCTCGAGCAATAAACACCAAGATGTCACTACTAGGGAAGTTGTCCAAGAAGTTCTACAAGGAGTAAAGAAATACAAATAAATAAAATATATTAATACATATCCCACAATTATACGTCAAGGAAAGTTCAAATAAAAAGCTCTTCTACTGACACTGATCATAAGCCCTGATTTAAATGAAAATGTACTGAAAAACATTTCGCCACAGTTGTGTGGGTGAAAATACCTTGTTAATGAGAGAGGTCAGAGGCGAAAAGCCAGACGGGTACGAGCTGACAAGAAGGTGACAGTATGCAGCTGTACTGGGCTGCGCCACTATGGATGACGCACTTTGGTTTGGGGTCACTGACTGATCTGGGCCTGATAAGTGGTTTATCCCACCTAACACTCCACCCTTTTGCTGTATATAACCAGTGGCATCCCTAGGCTAAAACATTCGGGGCTGAAGCCCCGGATGTTTTTTAATTAGCCCCGAATATTAATTTTCAAAAAAAAACAAAAGAAAAAATCAGCTTAACTGTTCTGGGCTAAGCCTCGGATGTGTCAAAATCCTAGAGACGCCCCTGTATATAACTTACTTTTGTAGCACAAATAACACCGATTCATAAGCACTTGACTATTGAATAAAAATAATAATAATGGCACATTATGGGCACATTATTTTCCACAGCCTTTGAAGTGTGAAATATGCATGTTAATTATATTTGTAATGAAGAGGCCGTATGGAATACAGTGCGAAGTCGGCAATTCGAAAGACGAGTAGAATTCTTACTGGTTCAATGCAGTCTTTCGAGAATGGCGGGGAGGGAAAAGCTGCAAAGATCAACACTCCCACATAAAGATATGTCAGTCCAACTAAAAGATAGGCCACAGACAGATCCCGGATCTGCAAGCACAATAAACAGTTTTAGTATCAGTCATTTTAATTACATTTTAAAGTTCTTTTCACTAGCCATTTTCCTACACCGGTAAAAGAGGAACCGGACCATATTTTAAACTAAAATGGCAGCTGGAGTTAGGTCAAAATTAAGCCAATGCTTTTCAATGGCTTTCAATGTTTAGGTGATTTATCAAGGTCCAATAACAGTCGCTCTCTGGTGAATCATTTTTCCTACCATCATGCTAGTAAGTTACTTTCTATGTCTTTACAAATGTAATTTAATAGAACATTTACAGTTAATGTTGTTAAAGTTTGTTATACTTTAGTATAACACCACGTTGTGGAGCGGTATATGTTGATGGCTACATCCAAGAGGGTTAAGCTTCTTGGACACCTGTATAAGGGCCGTTATTAAAAAAAAGTATCAAAGTTGGCGTGGGCCGTAACTATGGGGATAACAACTAATGACACCTCCATTTCATAGTGTTAGAACTGGAGCTGAAATGGGGGGTACACCTTTAAGTGTATTCAAAAAAATATATTTACTTGTCTGTTCAATAGCTCATTGAAGAGCAAAAACAAAGAATGTTAAGGCCAATGTTATAATTTTCTGGATTCTTTGCACACTGAAGAAAAAAAAATCATTGTCCGAATGAATGAGTTAAATTACTGAAAACATACATTTTCTTGGACAACGACTTTCCAACAATGAATACAGGGGGACCTCTGTACAAAAAAATAACTCACATTGTTTTCTTGATGCCTGTTGTTCTTCATGAGGGTAATGATACAATTGTGGATGAAAAAGGCCAACGTAAGAACACCGGTCAGCTGGGGGAACAGCGCCCTGAACTCTTTGAAAATTGTAAATACAAATAATTTACATAATATGTAATGATAAATAATGTAATCAAATGTACATTTAACAATGTATTTGAGAAAAACATTTTTGGATTAAGTTATTATGTAATGACCACCAGCAATATTTCACCCATTTTGCATAGGTTGCTAAACCCTCTATTCACTTGCAATTGAGCAGGCTAAAAACAGATTTCAAGATTTTCCAACTATTTGTAATATTATGACTAACACTGTGAATATGGCAGAACCAGGTTCTTGAAGTGATCTTGAACATGAAGATGAAAACTACTTTGTTGAACCAAGAGCTGCTATGAATGAAGCTATGGGGGTGTGACTAATGGGAAGATGACTTACTGTCGCAGGTATGTGAATTACGTCCTGTTAAAAGGCCGACCTACTTCAGTACAAAAACGAACATTTAATGAAAACGAAAAATGGAAATACAAAACAAACGCAGACTGTGGAATTTGATGGAGGGGGCTGGATTTTAAGCAAGATATGCTAAAGGGGTGAAATATTGTAAGTCAAATATTTACGTTTTATTAAAAAAAAGTGAGTCAATGTCAAACTTTACCTGCAACAAAGAACTGATTTGAGTGAAACCAGTGGAATTCCAAGTGGAAGCCCAACTGAATGGCCTTCCACGTGACCAGAAAGATCAGGTACATTACTGATATAGTACCTAAATGAATGAGATGTTGCATCATAGATCAGATTTGTATTTCATTTGGAAAATACATTATGCATTCACTCAACATGTTAGACATAATATGTTTTTTAACCTATGTTTTCTTTTTTCATGTTGCATTTACATTTGACGTGTTTATCAGTATATATAGATATATGTCAAATGTATATATCTATACCACAGCATTGTTGAATACTTCATTGCATGTCGTACATTATTTTACAATAATGGGACAGCCTGTCGTGGTTTATTACATACACGCTTTACTTTCACACATTTCCCATGACACATGGAGAAATAAGGGATCAATAGCTTACCCAAAAAGGTGAACCTGGCAAAGAAGGAGGCTGAGCGAAAATTGAGCAGAGGCAGCAGCAAGATGATGAGGTAGAAGGGGATTGTGTTGGTCTTGCTCCACCAAAAATCAAAAAGGGCATCTGAGGTGTCATTGTTAGAACTGATGCCAAGCTCCATGGTTTTGTTGTGGCTTTGGTAAGGACAGATCACTGGTGACATATAGGGTTAAAAAAGAGGTGAAATAAATTAGGTAAAAAATTCTTCCTGAAGAACCCAGAAATAATTTCAGATTTTCAACAGCTCACCAAAACACATGCATTAGCTACATCAATGCTTTGGTACATTTAACATGAATATCTAATCGTTGCCTGTGTTTCTTAATGCAAGTACAATTTTGCTTCATAGTTTGTTGTATATCAGTATACTTATACTAGGGCTAACTCTCAAGAAATTGGCGCTCTTAAAATTGCGATTCCTCATCCACTTCTGTAGTGCAAGTTTGAAAGGGCCTAGCATTAGAAAACATTGGGAATTCTTTGAGGTACAATGGTTGTATGTGACCAATATACATTTATTTTTTTAACCTGTTGTTATTTTTTTAAGACTGGTTAGACTCTGGGGCTGGGTGGGGCTGTACACCTGTGGTGCCTGAGCAATCATGGCACCCAGGATAAACCAGCTATCAACACAATCAAAGTCAGGAGAGAGCCACTGTCATGACAGCATGTTATACCGGTCTGGCTTGTACCCGCTTGCCTTATCCAATAAATGGATTTCTCAACCAACTTCAATCTGTGTCTTGTGTCGGAAGGCCCCAGCAAAAGCCACTTAGGTGGCGTGTGGCAGGAGGCAACTACTACAAATACATTACAGGTGTTTCCGGTAATCTCCTCTCCATTTTTTAAATTATGATTACAGAGTTGAATTGAAATCACATTCTTGGATATATGTGTACCAACACATGTTGTACCCTGCACATGTTTTGGGATCAAACTGGATACCCTAGGAGTGGAAGTTGAATGCTCTATGCCTTCATTTCTACGATACATGAAGTCTGACTTCTTACCTGAGATATTGGTTCCGAATTCAGGATCAGATATGTTATGCTCATAGTCTGAAAGTCAAATGTCAACAAAAAGAACAATATCAAAGGCTTTGTTGCAGCTCACATTATGTATGGTAACATTAATAATATGCATCATGGCACGAACTTACTGTAAACAAATTTGCCAGTATTGTAAAGGAAGTTGGACATAAGGACCCAGTAGACCACCATTGCTCCTATCAGTGACACCGTTGAGAAAACCAGGCTGGACAGCTGGCCAAATTTGCCAAAGTAATACTTGCACACATCAGGGAATTCCCAATCAGATGTGTCTATGTAGGCTAGGAAAATCAACAAAACATAGAAAGAGATGTCATGTTTCTGCATATCCCTCGAAGGACACAATTTAAATTTCAAATTTGATGCATTTGCTTGTTCATCAGCTTAATAAAATGTGTTAGTATTCATTATATATATGATGGAATTAACTCCTGCTGGTTTTAACCCATGTTTTGATCCCATGTTTTGATCTTCCCCTTAAAAGGCCTCATTGAAAATGTTTAACTTCATAAATTCAGGTCAAGGTTATTTAAGCATTCACAAATGTTTTTGTACATATGTATATATAAATATCACAACTTACGTATTGACTTTGGTGACTTTAGGACTCTGTAACAACAGTAGAGTGTCAGAAGCCCCATAGCGCTCAAAATAAGAACTCCTAGAGTGAAACCAGCCTGAAATATAAAGTGCATCCTTTAATTATTTCTGTTGTTGCTGCAGGATAAACAAACTTAGATATATTATAACAGCGGCAGAGAGAAAAACAAGTTGTTTCAAATTTGTCCACGATTATTGGAAATTACCTGTTTTATACCCCAAGGTATACTCAGTATAGATGTGCCCATCATTGTATTCCATATTGCAAATCTTTGAAAAAAGAACATCAAGCACCATAAATAATTGATCTATAAGGTCAATAAGTTGAAATGTACTCACTATCCATAATTATATGACTTACATTGTTACAATACTTGGGTTTTTAGAGGCGCCTTCACCTCCTTTCACTTTGAATGCGGTCCCTAAAGGGCTATAAATGTAGATGTCTTCCGGTTGTGGTATTACATGGTCAGGGGGACTCTAATAGAAACACCACGGAAAAGAACGCCAAAGGACAGTTTTATTTGAACTTGATTACAATCTCATTACACATCACATATCAGTAAAATAAATTTAAAAAAAAAAAGGTGTCCAGAATTGCGTCCAGAATAGGCATGGTACTAGTGGGTAAGACAGGAAGACACTACTCACTTCACAGAAACCCTATTTATCATGTTCAAGTTCAAGTTCATTATTTATTACAAGTTTGTACCAAAATGCTACAGATGTGTCCATACAGACATGTTCAATCAGACGCAAAAGGGAGAAACCATGAATACATTGAAATGATTTATCTTAGACAGGTAAGCTTACAAAATAAGCTTAGCTTAACCATCTTTGATGGTACCGAATAAGTTGTTTTGATAGAAAAATACCTATCAAAACAAAATCACTGTTTTTGTCCCATTGAAAAATGTGCGGCTTACAGAAACCATTTTGTGCTACTTTTGTACTTCATAGCTTGTTTAGAGTTAGGTGTGCAAATGTATGAATTCAGGTTAAGTGTTTGGTTTTCATTCATGCAGACAAAACATAATGGTAGTGTGAAGGGGGCGTGGCTCGACACGGCGGGAATCAACACAGCTGTGGGGGTTAGAGTAATGAGTGATGGACTATATGCTCATGTTTGTTCTGCTCTGCCCCTACAGTGAGGCTGGGTCCAGGGGTCCGCGATCGCCAGTGAGAGAGTGTGTGAATTGTAGCTGTAGTATTATTGTGGTATATTATAAGCGTATATATTGCTTTCCTGCTTGGATTATTGTTTGTGAGCGGCAGAGTGACAGTGTGGTTGCGGCACGAGGTGTCGGCCCGAACTTGAATATAATAAACACGCTGCCGTTAAATACGCCTCACTTATTCCCCCGAACCCAAAGTAGCAGAGACATTACTACAATATATTGCTATTAACGGACCACACACACACACACACACACACACACACACACACACACACACACACACACACACACACACACACACACACACACACACACACACACACACACACACACACACACACACACACAAAAGCTCAAGTATGTAATGCTATATAAATTGTATGAGTAAGCAGGGAAGGAAGGTGTTAAGCATGATTTGAATACCAGTAGTCTGTCGGAAGATCCCGTCAATCTACCGTAGTAGTGCACTCTGCTGTTTAGGATGGAGGCTTCAGATGAAACCTTCTCCTGAGGATCATCTTTTACTATGTTCCTGGGCTCCACATGAAAAGGTCTAGAGAAAAGAATAAGGATCCCACACATTTTAAGATTATTAAAATTATTTATACAATTCATACTTAGACAGATAAATAATTAGACAAATTTAATGCACACACGTACATATTTCTTCCCATAACACCTTGGTAGTCAGCGGATTTCATGATAACTTTGACCCAATCAAAAAGCAATCAAGTACCAGAGGCAGTAAACCATCACCACAGCATTATGGGACGAGGCCCGTAGGACCACATATATGTAACAGTGTGAATATTGGTGTATATAGTTCATGAGAGGAAAAGCATCTGTCACATACACAACATGTTTGCAGAAGAAATCAGGATCTTGATCTTTGAACATATTCTAAGGATTTGATCAACTGTTTAGACCAACCTTTGACAAGCTGTGGCATTAATAAGCTTTTTGCAGCCAGGTCTTGGGCATTTGGCCCAAGACCTGGCTGCATAGCCTAAATAGACCTTGGTCTATTTAGGCTGTAAACTTGTTGAATGAGCATAAAGGAATCATATGGGAAATGTATGCATTTCGTAGTAATGAGGTTTGTGTACAGCGACAACCTTCCCCTTTCCCATGTCACTGTTGGTGCAGGCAGCAGTTTCCACTTAGTTTATTAGCACCTACAACTTGCCAACAGTGGGTTTGATTTTATGGTTGTGCCGATCGTCTGATCACGACATGTCATGAGGCGATTTGTTTTACGTTATTCTGTATGGCATGTTTCTAAAGAAGCATATACACATTATTGGTCTCTATAGACCTATGCTGCCCCCCCACATGCCAGCATGCACTATTTAATTGATAGAACTAGTCCTATACAAATTATATTAACAGGCCTATATTAAAGTTTCTGCAGTCAAAGTTTAATGACGAGACTTCAGCAAAACCTAATTAAGAAGCTCCGCAAGCAGAATGTGTGAACTGTCGTTCACAGCAACGTTACGGGAAAACAGCGACTATAAATACCATAGCCGTGCATGGACTGTCCACGCACACCACGAATGGCTCACACAACCACTATAAATTCCGCTTTAGTAGGTGCTCTCATAGAACAGATCGAAGAAACTAAAAAAAAAAAAAAAAACTAGGCCATCATTTCACCCTAATAATGGGCTACATTAGAGTATCATACTCTAATGTTATAAAGGGGTTGTAAATATATATATATATATTATGTTGAAGCTCATCAGTAGCGAAACCTAGTTTTTGTAATGACAATGAGGCAAGTGTGGCAAGATTAAACCTACTAAAACAACAAAGACAATAATAATAATATTAATATTAATAATAATAATAATAATATGCCCAACAATAATAATACACCAAAACCAATACTACCAACCGAGGATGGGTCGGGTCAAGCTTAAAAAAACAGAAAAACTCTCAAGACACTGAGTTATAAATCCCATGGCCATATCTTCATGTACTCAATGATTGTCGATCATGTCCCTTAATCCCAACCATGAATATATGATACTGTAACAAATAACTTACTTGGGACCTGGGCTTTTTAATTGTCTTGCACAAAGATATCGTGAATATTTTCCTCCAGGGGCTCAGTATGAAATACTGGCTCTCCATCTTAATTGCAGTCCATTTAATTGTGACCATAATATGAAGTGGTTCATAATGTGCATAAACCTGCCTTTTAGTTTTGGAGTCCAAACAGTCTGTGGAGTCCCTCTGGCAGTTACTCTCACACGTTTGTTCTGAGCTTAGAAGTGGTTTCCAGTCGTCGTCCATGATGCTTGGTTAGTGTCTTGAGATCATTACCCAACTGAGGCGTATGATGGGCTAGGTCTAAGCAACTAAAACAATGAAAAAAAAGATATGTTGTGGCTTAAAGGTCAGTTCACACATCAAACATGTCAGCTTTATTTGTTGTATTTTTTCATTAGTCATTGTTTTATAAGTTCACAATGTGTGAACCTGTGTTCCTGTAAAGGCAGTTTTACTGCCTCCTGGTGACAACCTTTGACTCCAACACCAGGAATAGTTTAGCCAAGGAGATAACATTTTGTTCTGAATGAACTCTTTGAAGGGCCCCTTTTTATCTTTTGCCCTTTTTGTATTGTATTGTAGCCTATTTGTATTTCTCTAAAAATGTTTTGCAAAATTCGAGCCGACCTACTTGAGACTTACATGCTTTTAAAGGACTGGTTCGCTATTTTGGGCCCATCCACAGATTGTCTAGCAAGATTCTAGAGTGCAGACGCCATTGTTCTGTGAATTGGTTCAGTATTGATGTCTTTGTTTGTTGTCTACTTACTGTCGTGGCCTAGCAGGGCTAGAATGGAAGTCAACGGGGCAAGATGTTGATCGTTTGAAAGGATGCGTAAAAAACGGGTGTAAGTTCTGGGTTCTGGGTGTATTGATACTAGGGATGTGCACAATTCACATGGCATCACAGACCATTTATAATGGTCAAATAAGGGTGGGTGGCATCAGCGAATAATCGACTATTCGGATTCGTCAACAGGGTCAGAAATGAATAACTTGCATGTCCCGAAAGCGGTAGAAATGTTCCTATTGGCGGTACAAAACCTTTGCGGCTGCATTCCACACATCATTGAGGTATCGGCAAATAATTGTGTTCAATTATTGTGTATTCACAATAACCAGTAGATTGTGTTTTTGCACAGTAGCAGTGAAAAGCCATTCCCAGATGAAATAGATGGAAATTCTCATTTTATAGCATTTAGCGCCATTCAGCCCTACGCGTTCTACACTGTCTAGCAACTCTGCCCCCAGTGCTCACGCATGGTACTGCAGTCACATTACTGTAAGCAGGAATGACATAGCTCTCGCTCGCTCTGTAATAGCTCTGCCGTAACTATTGATTTAATGTTTTTTTCAGGAGAACATACTGACACATGTATCAATACACCCTGAACTTCCCGTTTGTTCAAACAATCTGAACGGCTTGCCCGGCTGACGTCCATGCTAGCCCAGCTAGACCGCTACAGGGAGAAGACAACAAACTCAACACTGAACCAATTCGCAAAATAAAGTCTGTGGATGGGCCCTTCGGTCGGCTTATCCTTTAAACGTACACTGTGTAAAATGTAGTGGCATCTAGCGGTGAGGTTACAGATAGATTACAACCAACTGAATACACTTCTAAACAGCCATTTTAATGTTATATCCATTCTGAACATTTTGTAATGCGAGACATATCCGGTTTAATTCACTTTAGTTAGGCTATTGTTTAGAGCAGGGTACTTTGTAATTTGCCATATTGTGTATACATATTGACCAAACTCAATATCGCTCTATAGAGAGGAGTGCTGTCAGACCGTCTCCTGGGCAGGTAGACACCGCTGGACACACGGGACTCATACAGGTGATCACGTCTTTAGTCCACCATGTCACATTGCTCATTCAGAGCGTTCAAACTAGATAAACTGCTATTGAAATTATCTTAATACACCACCACAGTAGCGCTATGCTGCTGTAAATATCATTTTCAGTTTTGATGTCAAGACGTCCCTGGCAGGTAGCCTGGCTCCGCCCGCCTACGTACTTCCGCTCAATTTTCATTTCACTTCAGTACTAAGGTCTGGCGGTGCTGTATGTTAGAACGATTTCTTTTCCCTCAAATCTGCGGTCCAATCAGCGAACAGGAGGCGCGGCCTGAGAACAGTGACGTAGAGGTCGTGCGCGAATTTCAGTTAGTGAGCGGAAGTACGGAGGCGGGCGGAACCAGGCTAATGCTAATGCTCACTGCATCTGCCGTTTGTATACTGCGCGCAACGTGGTTTCTGGCGCATGAAATACGTCACGACCAAACGTTAGCGATTGGTTAAGGCAGATCCAGAGTGGCACTGGGCAGAGCCAATAGGTTTTAAACTTCAACAGCACCCGCCTTCAAGTGAGACATCGTTTGTCTCTACAGCACTACTAGACCTTTAGTATGAATGAAATGAGTACCAAGGTCTAGTTAGGACTAGGCTACCTGGCAGGCGGACATTATTGTAAAAAGTATCTAACTCCGCCCCCCCAGACCAGCTACTAAACGTTGGTTAACAAACCTATTTCAGTCTCAACAATATGTAACGGCGAAGGCTTTATTTCTCTAGAGCCGTTTGTCCGTTCTAGGCTACTGTAGAAACATGGCAGTGCAACATGGCGGCCTCCGTGGAAGGCGACCCGCTCCCCATGTAGATATAAACGGCTCATTCTAAGCGAACAAAAACACAATGTTTAATATTCTGAGGTCATTATACACCAATAAAAACATACTTATGAATATTATATTCAATTTCTGCCACAAATTTCTACACAGTGTACCTTTAACAATAGACATAACAAAACTCTTCATTGTGCCCTGACTGTAACTATCTCAACTGTAACTATCTTTTTTCTGTCTTCCCTATTCATCTCTGTGCAATATCAATTTCATGGCCAATACTTGTCAGCTATTTTATAGTAATTTGTATTTCATGTTTGTAGCATATTTTTCAACATTTTCTGAGTTACTTCGATGTATTGTTTTCACATTTTTATTTTCGTTTCTATCTTGAGCAGCGCAACTGCACCAGAAACAGTAGCAGCAGGCCTATCTTAATATATTGCAAGTAATTAGTGAGTTTATCAGTTAAACGCATATCGAGTGAAGTGCTACCTGGCCTATTTATTACTCTGTGCTGTTGTAAAGTTTATTCTGGGCAGGCATTGTTAGATATAATTTATTATTCCAAAAGTGTGAAGTCTGTATCAAGCAGTCAATATCGAAATATAAAGACTATGTGTGAAAATTGAAACATCACCATCACCAAGATGGGCTATTCTCCTATAACTTCGAAGCTCACATAAATAAATAAAGCAAAGGTAAGGTTGGTAAAGGCTGGACTTAAATGTCCCGACGTCTTTATTAAAGACGAGTGTTTACCAACTACACTATTATTAATTTATATGAGATCACCAATTAGCTCGATGGGTCGAACTAAATCGTGGCGTTGTGTGGGTTTTACTCACCTTTCAATGTCACGTTTCCCAAATCCACAGCTTGCTGACCTCACCCAATAACAGCATTAACCCACAAGCTGTGCGGTATGTGGTAAACAACGCTGTCTTCGGGTGAACAACAACAACAACAACAACAACACTGAGTGCTCCCGTCCCAGACAGCCACCATTGATTTCCGCCCCTGGATCACGTGACCGGCGGTGTTGACACATCCAGGAGGAGAAAGGTCCTTGTGACACCGGAACGTGGAGGTGGAGGTGGGCGGGGCCAGAGGGAGCGGGACGGGGCGACTCCTTCCCTGCGATTGGTTGGTTAGTATTGTCTGTCAAGACGTCGGTGATTTGCCGACCAATCAGCTCCGTGCTGGCTTAATTGCAGTAAGCATGCGTGTTTGTTGCACAGGCTTCCGCTTGGGATGGTTGTGATGATATGCGTAGGAATGGTTATCTTTGGTCGGATAAGGGTTTTAAGATATATTATATATATTATATGATGTATATTTCCAGCTACATGACACGACAATTATGAGGGTGAGTATTCTCAAGCGGTGTAGTTTGTTGAAGCTTTCTTAATAGCGACCTTTACCGCAACACCTGAATAGTAACATGCATTTTCTCAGTTCTGAAGATAATCCATGTAATCTAGATTTACTTATTCAAAGCGGATAGTGGCGGTATAAATGTTTTTGTGTTGATTTGAATATGCTACGGTATATACTGTCCTCAGGATATTTGTGTGGGACGGGACATGGTCATCATCATCATTTCTAACATGTTATTTTTCCATTTTAAGGATAAATGTCTGCCAGCGGCTGTATGGATGTGATGCAACACATGAGCCCTGGGAGCTGACCACTACTTTCTTTTAATGTTACCAGCAGAGGTGCCTGAGAGGATAGGGGACAATTTTACAATATCTGGCAAATGTTTACAGTCATTATTGCAAAGGATTTCAGTAAATTGTGCTTATTTGCCTGAACGTGCTCCACAGTATCTGTGTATATATATTTAAAATTGTAAATTTAGACTGGAACATTCACTTTCATGGGTTTTTCCTTCACTTCTATATAACTTTTTTGGTAACTTTAGATTAGGGACCACATATTCACCATTAACTAGTTGCTTATAAGCACGCATATTGGCTCTTTATTAGTCATTATAAAGCACTTATTAATGCATTATTCTGCATGACCATATTCTACAACTACTAGGCCATTATCTTTAATATTAGAGTTTTCCCTCAATAACCTCCTAATTACTGCTTATTGATAGTAAGGAACTTGTGCAGAAATTACAATCTTAGCAAATGGTTAATATGTGGTCCCTAATCTAAAGTGTTACCACTTTTTTTATATTACTATATTATATTTCGTATTACTTTGGTTTTTATATAACTTTTTTTACCTTGTAAATAAACAGCTGTTTTGCACATAAAGCGCATATTTTTCTTTGTGCGAAAGATACTTGTACTTAATCTGACGTATTTTCATTTTAAAGATTAATAGTACATTTATTTATGTAGCAAACATCCTTACAATAGTGGTGAGCACTAAAAATAATTTCCAACAGGTCTAATTTCCTAAAATTATGAGACAAACTGCTGAATTTCTCCCCAGGTGGTCAGTGTTGTCTCATAAAATAAAGGTTTCCTTTCTCAATCTAAGTTTCAGTACTTACAATGTGAAAAACAATGTAGAGCCTATATAATATTGAACATACTAGTTTGGCCGACAACATCAGCACAGAACTGGAATGGTGTTCACTATATAGGGATTAGCAATGAGGAAACAAGTGAACCAATTCAAACAGTGCTGCACATCAAACTACACTTTTATATTAGGTTATTTTTACAAAATAGATTATGTAGGGTCAATGGCCACTGAATCTGTACAATACAATAAAATAGTTTGTTTAATTCCTTTAAATTTAATTCAGCCATCACACGCACACAGCTAGCAGTTTTGGTTGAATACAAAGTAAAGAGTGATAACATTTTATTTCCACAGGTAATCAAACAAATGGTGGTTGTCGGGATAGCAACTAGGAAGAATGTGAAATTTCATTCACCATAAAATGCAAAATGCACTCATCAGTAATAAAGCTCATAATAAAACATAAGAAAACTTAAATAGGACAAATGAAGTCCAAAAGAATTTCTCATTAGTAACAATATACTGGTGACAATAGGAAATCTAAAGCATCACTTCAATCATTTTAAATTACATGTGTGTAAATGGCTGTGATAAAAGCTCTAAAACATTTTCAGCATTAATTACCGTCCTTGAGTATGTACAGCTGTTACGTCTCACAAATGAGAAAAAAAATCTGAATTGGACCAAAATTAGTGTCACTCTACTATAAAAATGTATCCGTAAATTAACACACATCTGCTGCGTGATTGAAGAACTACAAAGGCCAAAGTCTACCAGTCCATCAGTAGAGAAAGGTGCCAAAGTCACCCATGCCGTTGCGTCTGAACTGATTGCCTTCAATCGAGACAAACATCTCCTGCTCCAGCAGCCCCATGTCTGCTTGCGTAGAGCCGGCTTCTTTGTTTTTGCTCAACTGGCGACACAGCTGCCACTTCCTAGTGGAGGTGGTGGCCGGCTCAGTTGTCTCAACCTGAACGAGGTGCTCCCCATTCTCATCCACGGAGGCTACTGTAGGGGGCGTAGAGAGGTGGCCATCTGTGGAGATGGATTCAGTAACCACTACTGCTGGTGAAGCTATAGGGGCTATTCTTTCCTCTTGCTGCTGCTGCTGCTGCACTTGTTCATGAGCCACCTCACTCCCTCTGTCCTTTTCTACAAGGTCATCTAGAGGGAAAATAAGTACAAAAGAAAAAAAGCCTCTTAAGAGAAATAGGAATGTGACGTCGATAGAGTTTCTTAAATGGAATATGTTGATCAATTGGATAAATAAAAATAGCAATATTTTTGCAGGGGCAGTTCACTGACCAAACACATTAAGCCAACCGTTGGGGTAGTGGGAAAGAGTTTTTACATGTAGAAATTAGATTTAAAATATGTTTTGTTGCCATGCACAGACTCCTATGAAAATCCAATCAAATCTTTAAAGACTGTGTAAAGCAAATTCTGAGATTTTGTTTCCAAACACATTACACACATTAGAAAGTCATTGCTGAAAACATGAATAAGACTGTATAACCATTTAATGTTGAATTGTGGAGTTAGACCGTTTTCACAATTTTTATGTTCAAATGGTACATGACGTAAGACACTACCCCTTAGCATTGCCCCGCCCCCAACAACCAGGGCGCAGTTGCGTCACTGCTTGTCACGCTCAATCGCGAGTTTGACAGTTATTAGTTTGACAGTTATTATTTGACAGTTGAGGCGCTGCCTCTTTCTCTATTTTTCACGATTTTTAATCCTAATTTTATATACTTGGCTACTTTTTTAATCATTCAAATTTGGCTAAGTGGTTAATAACACATTTTTCTATAGTGTGACAAACTCATAAACAAGTAAACACATTTCACTTTTGGTTTACAGACTTTAAGATCCACTTTTTACTTGGAAATACGTCACATTACGCAAATAAGATGTACATAATCCATTACACTGATCAGTGAATTATCTGAAAAGAAACGGCAAATATTACCTGTGGCGGTCTCCAGTGATCCACTGCCATTACTGTCTTGATTGGTAGGTTTAACTAGGATGATGCCATAGCCCTCATTGTTATGGATCACATTGTTTTCCATGATGATACGGGGCATCGCATCCAGTTCATCAGCAAAGTCCTAAGAAAAGTAGTGAAGCATGGACGAGTGAAATCTGAGCTGTTCCAGGTAGTTCTATTTTCAATTCTTTACGTATCCTGTAACTCCTGAATCCTTGATAGATCATCAATGTCATCTGATGTCACAATAAAAGATGAAATCCATGTATTTTCAATGTGATGGTGTCATCCAATGGGCTGTAATTGCTTGTCGTAATGAGCAGAGGTTTTGTGTGTTTTCACCTTGATGAGGACTCCTTCTTTACAGTGATGGATTCCATTCCCAGTAAGGCTGCATACACTGCCAGGATAGATCTCTATGCCAGCCCCCTGAAACCAATCAAAGAAATACCACCAATATAATACACTTAGGGCAGGGTGTTCCTGACAGAACATGATTTTAAGCTGATTATAACAAATTACATAAGATTAACAGAATAGATTGATAATAATACTAGTAGCTACATTTCACGAAAAAAAATAATTTGTTTTTGTTTTGGGGGTCGTGATGAAAACGGTTGGGGATGAACCGATTCAATTGCGTTACCCTTGTAATTGCAGCTGATGTATAAAAATTAACATTTTGGAATACAAACAAAATTAAAATGTGTCCTCCTTAACAATGGTGATGACTCAGGCTATAAGAGTGAGGTCGAACATTTTGTGAAGTGGTGTGACACCAATTACCTTAACCTGATTGTTGGTAAAAGAAGGGATTTATCAGCTTCAGAAGGCAGAGTACCATCAAAGGCCAGCAGGTGGAGACAGTACAGTCTTACAAATACTTGGGTGTCTATTGACCACAAACTGAACTGGAAAGCTAACATCAACTCTTCCTAAAGAAACTTCAGATCATTCCATGTTGACAGGCCCGTGTGTTACCCAAGTATCGTGGCAAGTAATTTAATGCTGTTTTGTCATGGGGGGGGGGGTTGCATTACTGCGGACAACAAGTGGAAAAGCGTATTAAAGACAGCAAAGTGCAAAGGTGCACACCGTGCTGCACTCTGAATGTCATCCACTTTATAGTATTTTTAAAGGCTGCCATTAGTATACCGCGTAATATACCCGGATCACAAAACTCGGATCAGATCACGGATCGTTTTCCCCAAAAAGTAAAAAGACAAAATATAGCAAATATAACATTATTATGTAAAACAAACTAAATTGAAACTTAAATGAAATGAAAATAAATCAAATTATGTTCATACCTTGGAGCCATAGAGGTCACACATATTCATGGTGAGATGGGCAGAAGTTCGTACAATCACACCAGTGGTTTCACACTGCAGCACACAGTTCTCCATCTCTAGCTTCCCCTGACGCACACCTGGCAATGGGAGAGGAGAAAAAGCAATAGCAACAGATATTAATTGAGAATGTGCAAATTACGTATGTCTGCGTTTTAATACCCAGAATAAAAAAGAAATGTGACTCTACCCAAACTACTGTAGTGATAATTATAGAAGGTGGCTCAAGGGTGTCCAAACAGATTTAAATGTGTATTTCGTCAAAAGTTTACTTAATCTAATTTGAATTATTTCTAAAAACAATGCATAATCCTTACCAATGCTGAAATCGACATTTGAATGGATCTAGAAATGCATTCCCTTAACTTTACACAAACATGTATCAAACCAAACAAAAGCAATCCAAGAAATCCTTCTTTCCAATCACATTAAGATTAACCTCACTGTTAATGACGTTTCTCTCTCTAACTTAGAATTGCATTTAGGCGGAAGCAGCTAAATCAGTCTGTCAACCTGTACCTGTACTATTAAATCATTTCAATCTTAAATTGTCAATTGACAACTAAGGTATATATTGTCATAGTTATCATTTTAGATTACAATAGACTTATTTAACACAGTTCTTACATAATTTATTGTGGCAGTTGCTCCTGCCAAACACCGCCTTAGTGGCTTGTGCTGGGACCCTCCGACACAGGACACGGGTAGATGTTGTACACTGCATTTATTGGAGATGGCAAGATGGTATACACCGAGCAGATGTAACGTGCTGCCATGACAGTGACTCTCTCCCGAGTGTGTGTGTGTGGTGATAGCTGGTTTATCCCGGGTGCCATGATTGCTCTGCACCACAGGTGTACAGCCTCACCCAGACCCAGAGTCTAATCAGTCTGACTCAGGCCAGGTGAGGCTGTAAACCAGCTATCAACAACACACTCCGTATACACTCCATTTTTATACTCTTATGAAATTATAAAATGCCATAATAATTCTCATCATAATGAGTTTTCCTTTCCAAAAAAATAAGCAGCATCAATAAGGACCAAAAACAACATCAACACAATCTGAAAGTAAACCCATTCCTACGTACTCACACAGTATGCCTTCGATTGCGTCGTGCTGGATGAATTTCACATTGGAAATTTTGATAGCATCTCCTGTGGTTTCAACAAACGTGTCACCCTTGTTGTTTTTCTCAATCACCACTTCATCAGGAAGGCCAAATCCTGGTCCAAATGGATAGACATTACAATTTGACACCGGCCTAATGCTAATATGGACATGAGACATTTTGTATTGAGCTTAAAAACCTCATATTTAAGAGTGATATTTCCTATTCACCTTCTATAGTTATGGAATCGCAGAGTAACATGGAACTGGTTACAGAGTAATGACCCGGGAGAACCAAAACTGTATCGCCGTTGAAGCATGCATCTACTGCCGACACTGGGTCACTATGGAACTGCACAGCCAGGAGACGCATGGATGGACACAATAAAAAAATAGACAATGACAGAAATTAGTCAGATCTCAGTATTTAAAATTAATGATGCATTAAAAGGTCCTGTAGATAAGATTCAAGAGCTATAATTGCAGTGAATTCTCTCAGAAATGCCATAGTCATCTGTGAGCTATTCCTGAGTGAAATGTGCTGTGAGAATATCTGTTTCGTTTTGACTGCCTGTGCCTGCCTCTGTGAGACAATTTAGATTTGAGACCACGCCCGGCTCATTTCGGACCAATCAGGGAATCTCTTCGCTGATTAGTTCGGGGAATCCATCTCGCCTGTCAATCACATTTGCACACACAGTGTTACCATCTGAATGGCATAGAAAAGTAGGGAGGGAGGGAGCAGAATGGGAGGGGACATTTTTTTGGGTTGTTTCAAAGTCTTGCTCTAACTCTAACATCTTACCTACACCATCTTTAAAGGACCAATTGTAAAACTCAGAGCTGTAGCCTATTAGCGTATGGTATGTAAATAGAGTAGGTATAATCAGCTAAAGCTTCAGCCTACACCTTTACGGTCAATTTTTAGTTTTTTTCCCCCTTTAACTTAATGGCTTATTGTTACTCATTTATGTGCGTTCATTTTGGAAAATTGTTGACAAGGAATGAAATAAATTATTACTACTACTACAACTTATGTATAATTTAAATACCTTTAAAGTGCCAGCGAACCCAAAACCGTGTTTTTCTTTTAAACATGTTTGTATGTCTTCTATGACCTTAAACATAAGCAATATATGTTGTTTTGTCATGATACTAAAATAATAGCGGGAAAAAACAGTGAAAAATCCTATGTTTTGGAGTCCTACCTGTATTTCTGTGTCGTCAGCAGAGCACAGGTGCAGCAACTTGTCATTCAGGAGGGACTGGAGCTGATTGGCTGAGGTGGATGCTGTGACAACATGGATGACCCTCCCCCCGGACGGCCTGGAACCCTTTGCCTGGACACAGTGTTGCAGTGCATTCCCCTTGTACCCCAGCACATACCTGGAGGTTTCAGTTTTGAAGACAGCATGTAAGGCTTTTGGCTGGCTTGGGGTTGTAAGGTGTGAGAGATGATGGATATGAATAAAGAGAAAAGCTATTATACATTTGCTCTGATATTCAAGATTGCAATTTAGGCAATCAAAGTAGGACATTACCCAGTTACTTCGCTCTCCATCATTCATTTGATTAACGATGCCGATGCCTGAGATATCAGAATTTGTGGTATACACAATGCAACTTAACAATTATCAAACAACAAATAAGCCTTAATTACGCTGGCAAAAGGTCACAAATAAGACCCAACCTAAAGCGACTTCCACAAGGGCAGTAATATCTGGTAGTATTGTATGTATTAGTATGTAATATGTTAGTATGACGAGTGAAGCAAATTAAATATATACAAGAGTCAAAATGTACACATCACCTTAAAAGCGGGTTTTCAATGATGCAGAGCTTGCGTTTCAGTGTCTCCAGCTGGTCATACAACCTGACGCCCTCCACCATCGTCACATTGTCCAACTCAGAATCCGAGTCACAGTTGAGGTGGTCGCGGAGTGAGGAGAACTCGTGGAACAGCTGTGAACAGCGGACCAACAGGGAGCGGTACTCCGCCACCAGTCCTGCTGGGACACGGTCCTCCAGGACGTCGTAGTAGCTAAGGTTGATGAGAGGAAGACCGTTAGGACGAGACTTTGCCCTTCAGATATAAAGTTGTCTGAACTCAATTTTATTTCCAGGGCTTCCACAGCACAGGCGGACGGAGCAAAGGGGCGGATGCAGCACTGCATCATTTCATACCCTTGCTTTGAGTGCTGAAGTTAGGTTATTCCCGGCCTGTTCAATGTTTAGGCAGAGTAGAGGTGCGCGGATGGGCTATTATTGTATCCGCAACCGCATCACAAAACTCATCATCCGTCCGCCATCCATCCGCACCAACGTTTTTTGACCAATTTCAAAACCGCACCCGCCCGCCATCCGCGGGCGCTGCTGACGCGAGAAAAAAAAAGTGTGCTCGTTTTTATCGGATGCAAGTAACAATATTTAACAATGTAACTTATATATATCTTTTCATTTGATTGGTTCAACCGTCACCCGCCCGAATTTAATTAAAATATTATTTTTCGTAAGGTCATCCGCCCGATCCGCGGTTTAACCGCGGAGTCCGCGGCTGTAACCGCCATCCGCGCACCTCTAAGGCAGAGTCAAATCGCGGTACTGCCAAGGAGCCTAATTGCTACTAGAATACTAAACCAAAGCTTGGCTTGAAGCGTGGTGCACAAAACACCACCTAGGTCACAGGGAAGCTTCCAAGACATTATAGTCACAAAATATAGTTGACAAAATTCACCCCAGATAACACTACCCCAGCCAAGGCCTCTCTCTGAACTCACCCAATGACTGTGATTTCTATAGCTCACCCTGGTCTGCAGGCAGAGGTGAAGGTCTAGCATCTCGACTCCTGACAGCTGAAACCTATTCCAGTTTTTAAGTGCAGTTGTTAAATGGTGAAATGGCGTAACCCAGTGCTCTGCGCACCAGAATACAACAGGGACTTGCCACATAGTTTGCATTCAAGTGTCAGTTTTGGATGCAACGTTATGCCATTTTCTTTCCCCCCCCTAATGTTTTCGCTATCAACTTGAAATACCTCCAAGATCAGGTTAGTGACCACTGATTTACACCATATCTTGACTGAATTTCTTTCCTGAAAACGTGATTCTTACGTGAATCAATTTTGTCCCCCAACCTTTCCTACCAGTATCTAACGACCCCCCAGCCAAATAAAACATTCATGCGATTTTCAGAGTTTCACTCACAGTCTGAGACGAGGCTCCACGCAGCGAACAAAGTAATCAAAATCATCATCTTCATCTTCATCGTCCCAGATTCTCCAAATATGCTGATAAAAAAACCTGTGGAAAATTGTTGATTATATGATTTGATTATAATTACAGTTAGAACTTAGTTGACAAATAACAAAGGAGAACAAACTTAATTGGTGGAATGTAAGTGGTGATATAGAAAATCTAGCTTTATAAAATCCAATCTCAAATCAAAAATTATAGTGTACACAAAAAGTATATGAACTAGCTTTTATTTAAACTGAATGGTAGGTGTTTTAATATCTCTGTTCAATGATTGTCAGGTAATTTGCTGAAGAAATACACACATATTTGTTTATGCAACATCTGTCCCCCCAACCGTTGATTTTATTTACACATTTTCACACTAGAACTATACCTGAGGTGTTCAATGACCAGGGCTGTCTGGTCCAAGTCCCCCGAGTCTTCAAACACCAGCTGGAGCTCCTGTAGCGGCACCTTGTTTTGTGTGGCTTCTAGCAGCACTCTGGCAGACTCCTCATTCAGATCACATCCCCTGGTCTCGCACTGGATAGGTAGCACGAGGTGTACGCACGCCTTCAGCTCCTTGTAATTCACTGCATGCACCTGTCATCACACAGTAACAGTAATGAGGTAACGTCATACTAGAAACATAGGCTAACATCATTTATTTGAATTCCGCTTAATCAAAGAATAATAAAATATGTTGAAGTTGCCAGAGGCCAAAATAATCTGTTTACCTTGTCTGACCAACAGCAAATAGACTAAACTATAAATAGACTGAACTAATGTTTTTTGTTAGAAATGACTAAATTGATTTAGATGCAGAACATATAATTCATGATGATTGACTTAATGATTAATAGCACTTGTTTAACATTTGTGTTCAAAATGAAATTAACGCTGTATACCGAGTTCAACCTATAAAACTCACCTCCACCAGAATATCAAAGACATCAGTGGACCACAGGGCCTGCCAGTCACACGGCTCTACAGCCTTTTCCAGATAGTCTGATATGAAGGCCCTGACCTCTGATGTCTTACAATCACCTGGTTGCAAAGGTTAGGGACACAAATTACATGTTTGCAAAGACTTTAACATCTATAAAGCATAAGTGCTGAAAAATACATTTGATGAAAATATATTTCGATTTTTGCTGATTTGTGTGCATGCTGGGTTTATAATATACCTAGTCTAACAATACCTAGATGCAATGACACTATAATATGGATAACATTTCCACATAGTTTATGCATTTGTCATACCAAGCATATAGTCCTGGTAAGCTTTAAATCGCTCATAGTAGAGAAGCTGGCTTGTTTGGAAAGTGTCAGGGAGAGATACACCCTCTCCTCTTAGTCTCTCAGCTCTCTGTAACCGGGTCCCAGATGTGTTTGCGCTTCTGAAGTGGTCTGAAGAGTCACCATCATCTTCATCTTCCTGGTCATCATCATCATCATCATCATCATCTTTCTGAATTAGTCCTTTCACAAGAAATACAGACCATCCCAGTTAAAAGGCAACACCCCCAGTTCAACACAGCAAGTCACGTCGGTTGTTTGAATCCCAGTGCGAACAGCCCCCCATGTGTTCCTCGTATGATCACGTACGCGCAAAACATGCTACTTTCCGACGTCGAAGCGGTTATATGCGAGTACCCACTGTGCTCAAGCATGTTTCCTCACGAAAGACACGATGATACCGTGTCGATACGCCGCGAAACAACCATTTAAACGCACTTCTCGTGTCGCCTGGTCGGTTTTCTACCGACGCAACGCGAGACCAATAAAACCAATGACGTAATGGTCTCCTGTGTAAGTTTTCCGCGGGGTGACAGTAACGTGACCTGTGTGTTCATAGATGACCGTACGTGTGTTCATACATGACCGTACGTGTGTTCATACATGACCATACGTGTGTTCATACATGACCGTACGTATGGACATGTATGCGTTATGGAAATAAGCAGTGAAAAGCAATAAAGGGAGAGGTGAGTGTGAGTACGAAGCGACATAAGAAGTGGATTTAAAAGTTGGTTTCGCAGCGTATCAACAACATCTCATTGCGTATCTCATAAGCACTGGTATGTGCGTATTTCTGGCCGAATTAAACATATCACATACTACATGGGAAAGTGGTTTTGAACATGGCAATTTAATGTCGTCCCCGACGAGCCACTCTGGCGTGCGACACCATGGAGCTAGCGGAGGCTAAGTCTTAGCTCCAGCCTATATGTATTATTTTGTACTGCATGACCAAACTAACGTTTCATCTATATATAGATAGGTACATTTAAAAAAAACGACATTATCACAAGCTCAGAGACCAACAGCTATTAACTGGACGAACCTCGGTCCTCCGGTTCCAGTTCAACGTTGACGTACGAGTCCAGATTCAACTCAAACTCGTCCTCCTCCGGCGAGTCGTGGCTTTTGTCCGCCTCCGGCTTCACCGTCGTCGACATTTTTCAGCGAGTGGAAAACTAAAATATAGTCCAAAAACCCACCAACAACAAAACACGGACAGTTGAAACAGCAGCTTTAGCGGGTCTTTCCTTCACACGCCAAACAGGAAGTGCACTCCGCCCAACGTCTTTCGAATTTCCCCCACCGGCGGCGCCTTAGCCAATAGGGAGAGGCGTTGGTCTCTACGCAACGAAGTGGGCGTGTTCCCCGAAACAGCTGACATGAGTATCTATGAGTTGAATAACACAGTTCATCCGCAGGCCTGTGTTTTGAGTTGGCTCAGTGGTTCTCTTGTTTCCTATTCCCTTTTTACAGTGAACATTATATAGTGCGCTATAGGGGGGTTAGTAGAGGGAACCGGGTTGCCACAAAGGGGGGGGAATTCGGACTTATGCGCCGGAAATAGGTCAGCGTTGACGTGCGGTGGTCGCGTAAACAAACCGACACGTGGTATGTTCCCCAGTGACAGCTCATTTGCATAAATGGGTCTGGGCCTCGGGGGTCCCATCCCCACGCGGCGTTGAAGATGATGCTTCCGGTTCTGATTGAGGATTAGTAGTCAATGTATTTGCCGTAAAAAAATATAAATTATATATATAAATTGTATAATATACAGGGGTTAACGCAGGGTTAATCAGGGGCCTGTTCACATAGTAGGCTGCATTTTTCATACTCACTGTAGCCAATCCCCTACACGTGGGGGTCAACCAGACATCAGCACATCCTACATTAGTTCCAGGAAAATGATCTAAACTACCAGAGCAGGTGAAACCAAAAATACCATCTGGGAGTAGGCCTACGCCCCTTCCTCTGGCAGCAATGGCTCAACTAAAAATGACACCACATCTGTGACGCATCTGCATCACAAGGGAAGATTGAGTTTTTGGTCATGATTGAAAAATAACCCTCAGTTGAGTTGGCCATATGGTCTCCTCCTCTATGTGACCTATGGTCTCCTCCTCTATGTGGCCTATGGTCTCCTCCTCTATGTGGCCTATGGTCTCCTCCTCTACGTAGGCACACCCAACAAGCTAGGCATGCTGCCGAAATAAATCACCCTGATAAAACCCTGTAATCCCATTCATCCCATCCCCAGCACACTGGCAGGCATGACCATGTGTTGTATCTGGAGACCTGTAGGATGTTTAACTACCAAGGCATACAGTTTCCAAGTATGGTGAAACACTGCAACATCAAGAATGTATACAACACAGAAAGAAAATGTGCAGAATCTGAATGAACAAAAGTTACATAATAAAACGTCCACAAGGCGATATAAAACAACCCAATATAATAGATACAAAATAAAGTTTTAGACATGTAGGGTTAGAATTTATTTGTTCAAATGTTATTGATAATTGACTTATTTCTGATTTACAAGTAGGTTATAGGCTTAAATACAATAAACATTTGAGATCCGGGTGTGTATGTTAGAGATAAAGCATAAGCTTTCTGATAAAAACAAATTAACCACACCAACAGCCGCTAAATTAAATAATGGTTGGTGGAATGTGAAAGTTGCAAAAACAAAAAAAAACATAAAACTATGTGCATTTTAACAGACACAGCTCCAATAATACACAATATATATGGCATCTTTTCTTTTCTGATTTATTTATGGAAGAGCAACAGTGCACTGTTCTGAAGAGTTAGGCTGTATGTGCTTTTCCAAGGATAATGTCACTGGACAATGTATTACAAAAGCTGAGTATTGATTACCTCAGGTCAGGGCCCTGTTTCAAGCAGCCTGTTATGTTTAAGGTTAAACCAGAATCGTGACTCAAGCGAGCGCATCCCTGGCTTCAAAAGCCATCATCTGTCGCCTCCTAAAAGTGTAATCGACCAGGGCATTCCCAAGCTGAAGCCGTCACTGCTACTTCAGTGCTATTATTGGTTGAAGCCTAGTCGGTTCATTTGCCCGACGTCACCGTGGTTTATTGTTACGAGCCGTCGCGCAGTGCGTCAGAAGCAGGCTACAGACGCCACGTTGAAACCCACAAAGCACCCGCTGCTGCCTACCCGGCGTGCGCACACAGTGGGCTTAAATAGCCTACTGTAACACTTTTATTAAGTGTGTATATATATATATATATATATATATATATATATATATATATATATATATATAAATCGCCCATTCACTTTAGACACGGCATGTTAAGTTGATTTGTTAAGGTAAAATCCTAACAAGGAGGACAAATGCTTGGAATAAAGCCGTGAGCGGGGTTATCTCAGAGCCATGTGCCTCGTTTGCTCCAGGTTAGGCTCACAGCAATGGGGTTGCCATTGTAACAGTAGTCTAACCTTGGAGTATCTGAAACCGGAAATTCTGGCTTCCCCTGAATTGTGACGTTATATCCGGTTAAACTGTGAGTCCAGCTTCTTGAAACAGGGCCCAGGAAGGCAAGCGTCTCAGCCACAACCTAGCTGGCTTTATTTTCCACGTATTGAACGGAAATACAACAGGAGCTGTGTGGTACAAACATGGATTTATAACTAAGTTGCACAGAATCCCTGCTTCCCATCATGCTTTGTACATCGGTTTACAGGGAATGCATTTAATTTGTGACAGATTGCTGAAGATTTTAAGTTGGCTACAGAATCAATTCCTGAAGCTGACAAAAACCTTTACTTTTTATGTTCATTATTTGGCAGATAATGTTTTCCAATTATGTTCCTATGAATTGCTGGAATCCATTATGCGCACTGACAAGAACAAACAACATTAAGTTATTTTTTATATGGCAGAGAAATGACATCAGGCAACAAAGGAGGGTGGGAGCTAATAAAGTGTGCATGCCAGGCTTTAGTCTGAGGGTTGAGTCATTATTGTTCACAATAATGCAATGGACATGAATCAAAATCTGTTTTGAAAAAGTGGTCATAAAACAGAGTACACTGCAAAGAAAAAAAAGATAAGGTCATTAAAAATGTAAATGCAGAGTAACAGTGTTTTGACACGGCAGAAGGATAGTTGCTGGACTCTGGTGTCATTATCCCCTGCCTGATTTTAGAAATGGTGCTGTAGCATCAAACTTAATGTTTTTCTGTTAACTGCTTTCCTGACATTTTGGATGACTAACCTGGTCTATATCATTAACCTAACCATCATTAAGAGATTGTTTTTTAATATATTTGTATATCTAATCATACATCATGAAACAGGCCCACAAAACTACCATCCAATGCCTTTAGAGGACCAGGCCTTCGTAGGCAGGGCCCTCAGACTGAGGGGACTCTCTCTGTAAGCGGAGGTGCTCCAGAGTGTTGTGGAAGTGCTTGTTAATCTGCTCAGTCTCCTCACTTGTTTCCAGACTAGGCAAGTCTTCTCGGATCTTCTGGATCAGCTGGTTCAACACCTGAACAGTGACCTGCAAAAGGTGGGAGATGAAGAGCAAGGGTTGCAAATGTGACATTTTCTTTCAATTAATCATTTAAAAACAAAACAACTTTTTCAGAAAAGGCCATGTGTACGTTTTTCCCAGCTTCATTTTAACTACTGTTGGTCCAAACTACATAAAGACAAGTCAATTTGCCTAACTTATTCAGAAGAATGTTGATTAACTTTTTTGAGATTTCTACTTTGATTATTACTTGGAGATGAAGCGTCATTCCATTGTTTCTTACCGCATCATTCTCCCGCTCATAGAAGCAGATGTATCTGTTTAGGATTTCAATGAACAGCTGGACCTGCAGCGATGGGTCCATGCACTGGTTGGCAATTTTCAGGGCTTTCTTCAGACACTCCATCACTCGCTTCCCATCACGGATCTGAAAGAAAATGATTGGATTTTACTGATCACATGTTGGCAACTACTGCCTCAACTCACTTTCTGAACTACCCAAATTGACAAATAAATGCTCTAAAAATGTTTAATCTACATCTGTGGCAATAGGCAAATAGTGTCAGTTTGATTTAATTTAAAGACAGACTCTTTTAAAATGCTTTATAAATTACAACAAATGAATGCATTTGCATCTGTTAAGTCAAATCCACATTTCAATAGACTGTGGTGAATGACAGGACCTGACAGAAATGGCACAGATGTTGCAAGTACACAGAACGCTACTGCCAGAATATTAACCTTTAGACATGGATATGGAATTATAGATTTACTTACTTTTTTCAATCATATTCAAAACATTTTACAATATACTTTTTTATGAAAACGTGTCTTCTGCCCACAGTCTAGATACTATGAACATCCATGAAAATGTGTATGCAGTGTTTGTCAGAAAAGCTAACAGACTCAAAGAAAAGGATGAAAAAACATATTCATCAGCCCCTGCAGACGAACAACGTTTATATTCACAGAACAAACAGCAAGCACACAAACGAGGAGGCGGAACATGAAGATGCAACAGTAGTTGCGTGTCCTTGCTCTAAATATAGACTTACTATGTGTGAAGGGGAAGACAATTCTAGCAGGGGGAAATTACAGCCCAGTTTAGAGAAGCGTGCCGTTGTACTACAAAATAATGTGGAGTTAAAGTGACGTCAAACCAACCATGAACTCGCATTACCTTCAGGTAATGTTAGGTCCACTGATCGCACACATGTGCATTCAGAAAGATTGTTGCTCAAAAGCCTGGCACACACAACCTTTTTAAAAAAAAATCTTATACAATTTGGATGTGACAAGAGTACAATGATTTGGAATAACAATAGCTTGTTAAAGTTATTTCAGATTAGCCTTGTAATAAAGAGTACACATTGGACAATGTTTCACTCATATTTCCCAGATTGTCACACAATGTCCTTGATATTAAGGAAAAAACGCGTTGAATATCAATATCAGCGATCTAATAGTGTGAAATATTGTCCAATGTCCAGTAGGGCTGGCAATCTTCCTCTATAATCCCATTCGAATTTCATTCCTTATTATTTGTAATCAAATTTAGCCTATTATTAATATTTACCTCGTACCTGACACTGTACACAGGCTTATGCATTGCCAATGCCACTAGTTATACGTTCTGTCCACTAGAGGGCGTTCCAACATTACCAATAAACATTTGGAATTACCAACCGGTAATGAGAGGTAATTCTTGCCTGCTTTAGCTGCGGTTCCTTGGACTCTAGTTCGCCTAGCTTGCCGGAGTGTAGTGTTATCAGGTGTGTCCTCAGGTTGCTCGCTGTCGAGTGATATTTAATTTGGACCTTGCAAATACTGCAGATTACCATTTTTCCGTTTGTTGATGTAAATCCAAAAACTTTACACACATCGCTACTTTAATGGTCAGGAGTGGGTACATCGCTTTCTGCCATTTCTGATAATGTCATTCGTTAGCACCTAAAATCACCGCAGTGCGCTTCTATCCGTGTCATTGATCGACTGATGTTGGCGTGTTGGTTCTGCGGCCTACATAGGCTTCGCCCTCGCGTGGCTATACCCTCGACGCATCAGCAGTCGTACTGTTGGGACCTCGCGTCTATTGTCCCGTGTTCCATGTACAGCACTTAACTGACCAACGCTACAACCTCATTTCTTCCAAGAAAGTCTGAAATACGCTATACAAAAACTCACCTCTTCTCCATTCTTTTCTGTGCTTCGGCCAGACCAGAAGAGATGGGCGCAGACACTGACCGCGCGGCACTGGTCAGGTTTCTTCAGCAGCTTAGAGGCAGCCAGCGCACACTGTGTCCTCAGGGGCTCATGGTTCTCCTCGCTGAAGCAGCGGGTGTGCTCAAAGGTGCCGATGATGAGCATGATGGCTGCAAGCTGGGCCTTTGAGTCACTGATCTCATCCTCGTACAGAGAGAAGGCCTGGTTGAAGGGATGGATGGGATGGAAGGATAAGAGCAAAGAAGCCCTTAGTTAAGGGGCAGGAAAAACCGATGGAGGGGATACATTGTTCTTCACCAGAGCACCACTGCGGAGGTCTTTTATCAGAGCGAACATCAGGAAGGCAGCCAGATGTGTAAAAGCACCGTACAGTGTCTCACAATCAAAACAAGTCAGTTATTTTTTACCTGTGACATAAATTCGTAGGCTACGGTTTCATGGTTCTCGAAGGCGATCTCTCCTGCTGCTAGCGCCCCCTGAAGGAAGAGCCGGAGGGGAAGCTCCGCCAGCTCCGCCTTGATGAGAGCACTAATGGTCTGGTGGGCGAAGGAGAAGATCTTCTGACACTTCTTCTCCCACTTGTCATCCTGAACAGAAGTTTAGGTATGAAGAACAACTTTAACTTGGCTCACATTATACCAGATGCAGTCATTAGTGTAATGTTGGAATAGAATGGAACATGTGTTTTGAGCAGGGCTTGAAAACGAAATTATTTTTCAATCGTTCCGTTCCGAACGGAACCGGTATATTTAACGTTTTCGTTCTTGCGTTCCGCCACCAACATATCGTTCCTGAACCGGTTCGGAACGTAAAATAACGTTCGTTCTTAACGTTCCGGCAGTGTTATTGGGCCTCCGCGGTGTGTTACTATTGCGGCCCCCCCCCCCCCGCCGGCCGTAGGTCCGCGGTGTGTTACCATTGCGCACCCCCCGTCGGCCGTTACTATTGCGCGCGGCGCGGCGCCCCCCCCCCCCCCCCCCCCCCGCGGTGTGTTACTATTGCGCGCCCCCCCCCCCCCCGTCGGCCCGTGGTGTGTTTGTGTTACTATTGCGGGCATAGACATATATACATAGTATACATGTATATATGTCTATGATTGCGGGCACCCCCGCCGGCCGTAGGTCCGCGGTGACGCTCGAACGTGAACGTCGTTTTACGGCAGCGGAAGATTTACGACAGCCAGCATACAGACAGTAAACAGACAGTGAGCACCGGACTTCACATGATATTATTCACAACTCGGATTAATTTAATGAAACCCATTGATTCTTTTGACCGGTGGACCCTTACGGACTTAAGGAATATAAACAATGCAGGAACGGACACACACCGTACCTACGGACTTTATGATCGCTTCAAAAGTTGGAAGTCAGACCTTTTCCCCGTCTCTCTTGTTTACCGGTAAGTCTGATGAATTATGCGTTGGTGTTCATAGTTTGTGTTAAATGAACTGAATGATTTATCTGTGGAGAGTCTAACTGATCTAACGATGTGCGTTATGTCCATATGGACAGACGTTTAAACGGTTACCGTATCTTTGTGTAGGTGATCTAAACGGCTTAAGTCGTTCAAGAAATAATTTAGATAAAATCCAGATCCGGCCTCAATTGGAGACCTGCGTTTATTTGTCAAAACGTGTCGCCACACCCCTGCGTCTATTAGGGACCTTGCTTTTATTGGAAGTTTTACGGTATATAGAGAACGAAAAAAACCGGTTATTAACCGGTTTTGGGGATTTCAGAATAACGTTTCTGTTCCGGAACAGTTGAAGACCATTTGGTTTTCGTTTCCGTTTCCGTTCCTCGTAAAATACCGTTCGTTTTCGGTTTTCGTTTTCGTTCCTTGAACCGGTTCGGAGCCCTGGTTTTGAGCGATGCAAGGAGAAGAGCATCATTGTACCCAAGAAGAATTCTCCTTGTATCTGAAGGCCAGCTGGTAGGCAGCGAACACCAGTGGAGGGAGAGTGTATCGAATCCTTTGGTTCCCGCCTGCTCCAAAATGCTTCCGGGCTGTATTCAATATCTGATCAAACACAATTATAAACACAATTAATTAAAACATCATTATCACTTTTATGAGCTCTGTAATGGAAATGGACTACTACTACTACCACCACCACCACCACTATTACCACTCCTACGGTTGCAGTAATACATTATACAATACTTTAATCAGTAACAAAGTAATATCTAACGTTATTAATTATGATCAAACTAATTATGAGGTCACTTTGTGAGAGACACTCTGAGGCACTCTAAAGGTCTGATAGCGGACGGTCGACTTGACAAATTACAGGGGAGCCAGGGGACTTTAGCTCCCCTGAAAATGCTAATTTGGAAAGTTTTTGGGGTCTCTTTAAATATGATTGACACATTTCTGTGTATCAAACTAAACTGTATAAAATATAACAAATCGTTTAGTCATATACATCAGGGCAACTGGTAACTTGTGTTTAATTTAAAGAAAAAAACCTATTCGTGGAATAGAGGTTGAGGTGGAACAAGTGGATTATTACATTATACATGACAACAAATGATTTAAGCCAAATTGGCATTGTGAAATAAACGATGCTGGTGGCTTTTCTAACTAGGTTGCTCCTCCGTTAGCCATTACTCTTTGCACTCTATATATTTAAATTGTTTTGTTCTTACTGCCAACTGTTATCAGGGTTATAACAATGTTGCAAAATGAAAGCATTTTGATTGGCCCACTTAACTCATAGAGAGTGAAATAGAGTAAAGCACAAAACGCATCTCATGTATTCTTCACTGTTATGGCCTCAAGTTTGAGGGAATTATTAAGTAGCAGCAGCAGTAAAAGTGTAATTCACCATCATGGCTCAACTTTGCAAGTGGTCCGTGAACCATCATACGTGCCAAACCGTAGCACCTGATTTGAACAGGCCAGCTCTGATCCATTACACCACGACTGCTACTACTAAAATTAATAATAATGATGATGCTAACATAACACTTCAGGAGATGTGTTTTACATTTAAACAATGCTTTTCAAGAGTGTGACTGTTTATTGTCAATACTGAGCATTACAGATTGGTAAATAATAAAAGCAAACTCATCAATAAGCATGCTCACCAGGTACTGTTGGTCAGGGTCATCTGAATGCAACAGGTGAATGAAGCGGCCAACCAGACTCTGCTCCTCAGCGAAGTCCTCTGGGTCTGGGTCCTCGGCAGGCTGGTCTGGCTGGTCTTGAATTAGCGTGGACACAAGGCTAAGGATGGCATCCACCTGGGAGAATGATTGGAAATGAGGACATTAGAATTAGATAAGACCAACTTTTATGTCATCTTTTGTAGCCAGTTTTTACAGAACTGTAGTGCCGGTGCATTGGAGTATGATGGTGCACATATTGATTGAAAGAACTTCTGCAGCTACAACGTAAAACCTTGTTTACTAGTTGTAATGTATAGGTAATAGACCTTCATCAGGCTGATCTCCGCCAGCTTTTACTGAAAAGCTGAATAATAAGCATTTTCCTTTCACGATATTCCAAATTGGCATTCTGTTCACTGTTGTAGAAAGGAAATACGTGGAGGTGGGATATCAATTAAAGGGAACCTATTGTACAAATGTGACTTGTCCTTGCATGCATAAGAAGTTCGTTTGGGAATATTACAGATGGTGGAAACTTGACATCTGAAACCTGCCACGTCTCTCTGTAGCCCCGCCGTACAGTCACTACAGAGAAAATGTGGTCGATTGGAGCCAGCAGTGACGTAGCCAATGGTTCTCTTCAGCCAAGCATTTCCTGGTCTACAAAATGATCCAGACCACTGGCGACAGTACTTAGTACTACTACTAATTACAAAAAAAGAAAGCAGAAAACCTCCCGAAAGACAAGGAGAAAGTGGTTAGAAGGGAATGCCCACTGAACAGCCTGTTTTCAGGCTTTTTCAGGCGACGATAAGGCTGGATATCACGCTACATATATGAAGGAACGACCCCCATTGATTTACTTTACTTTTCAGTATCATTGTTCAGAGGATCTTTTAATTATAAACTCCTACAAAAGGTCCCCTTTAAGCAAGATGACCTGATTCTTAAAGGGGCAGATCGCTGATTAAAATACACAGGTCATAGGAAAGAGTTTTTAAACAATGTTGTGCAACTTTCCAATATAATTTGTGTAATTAGATTTAGTTTATTTAAACAATAGCTGCCACCAATGACATGTTTTGAATCACTTTGTTACGTCATTGATTTGGTGTTTTTTCTATAAACAGACGCTGCCTGAGCCTCGACAAAAAATTTATGATGGATAATAGTAATAGTTATAATAATAGTAATAATAGTATCCCAGTTGGTTCCACAGCCCTACAAACTTTGTATTGCAGGTAGTCATTATCAATGTGTGCAAATCTACTTCATCTGGCTGGTTCCTATTGTTAATAGTGGGTATATCGTTGAGAGTGGGAAACCTAAGGATCTCCAGTATTTTCATATTTATGCCTTAAAGGCCAAATCCAAATAAATAATATCCAAAAAACTTCCCATGCAGTAACCAAATAATAAATATAATTACTGATTGATGGTTGGCGTGCAATACAAATACAGTCCAGAAATAATATCTATATTTTGTCATTTGATCAACACAAACAAGAGAGTTTTTAAAAGTTTTCAAACAATCTGCAGTAGGAATATGGAAAATATGTGTACTCTCCACATTTGACCCAATTTCAAAATCAGGATATGAAAATAAATCCAATGGTAAAACATATGAAACCCACCTGCTCTTGTGCTACGATGGTAGTGTTATAGTCCAACGTGTTGCTCAGGACATAGCAGCTCATGGTTTTGCGTGACTCAAAATCAAAGTACTCAAAGAGAGGTGGGAAATATTTGAGCTTCAGAACCGTCAGGATGTTGTTGTAGGTATCCACTGGTATCTTGAGCAGCCTGGTCAGCTCCTTGGACACTGCACTACTGGTTGCAATGCTGAACAATCAAAAGAAAGGAGACGAACAAACAAATGTTGTATCTTTCTTAGTTTAAGATATGAATAAAGGATAGACAGTTGATACAATAATAAGTACCTTTATGCTTTGATGCACTTCCAATAATTGAAAGTGAAAGAACATGATACACTTTTGTATACTTTCTGACTTTGTATACTTTTGTATACCGTTATATGTTTAATGAGATTATAATACAGCATTTCTATATTTCATAAATTTCTATAAAGCATAAATATATTTCAATATGCACTTCAAATAACTACAATTTCAACACACTTTCCTAGCTGAATCCTAGCTTTAGCTGGATCTGTTAAGTGTATTCATTTTAAACTTTATTATTATTTTATTAATAATACCCTCTGGGGTCAAGTGCAACACCAGCCTTATGCTTGTACATGCATTGTTTAGGTCGCTGTAACGTTATGTCGCAATCAACAAGTTTGGTTGGTGGCTTTTGAAAAGTGCAGACAAGTAGTATTACACCAGTAGATTTTGCTGATTTTGCCAAATAGAAGCGGAACAGCCTTTTCGTATTTCACACTTAACATTTCAAGCAATAATGTTGTTTCTCCATTGCTCTGAATATAAACCCAATCATGTATGATAATAATTGCACAATACTGTAACAAGAATTATTAGTCACACAGTTGTAGAAGATTTAACATTGAGACCGAGCATAATACAAAATTAAATGATAGACTTACTGTTCCAAGTTTAGCTTGTTAAAGATCTCCACGGTGCTCTCTAGGACTTTGTCCACATAGTCCACACGGTCAGGGTAGCACTTCATGGCCAGGTTTATAAGGGACACCTGGAGAGACACTACATCCTCGGATGGCATATCCTGGCGAGACTAGATAAAGGGAAAGAAGGTTGGAGACAAGCATTAAGGATCTCATGCATATGTATTTTAAGCTAGGTAATATATTACCTCCACTATGCGTACCTGAATGACAGTGGCCACTTGCTGGGAAAATATGTCAAACAGTTTGATTTCAGCCGGGATACCAGGGCCATCTTCTCGGTGGGCAAAGAGTGCTAATCTGAGAAATGGAGCAGGATTAACATTTGAGCACTCATTACTGCACCTACAAGACAACTTTAAAAACATTGACATATGTTCTGTATTCGTTTATTTCGGCTGGGGGACAAACCCCAAGCATGACTACCTGTGCTAGATTTGCAGCATTGGGAGAAGAATGCAAGGTAAAATGTACCTGTCAATAAGGGCAATGATGATGTTTTTGACATTGACGTGCTGGTGTAGTTCAGCACACGAGCGAAGAAATGGGTTGAGTGTCTGAAGATGGAATTCATCTGGGAACACCTGAGAAACACAGAAGTAAAAGGTGAAAAACAGGTTTCACTGATAGAATTCATTAGGCTATATAAAGTTTCGCTACTTATATGAATGCAGCACCAACGGATGCTTATTTATGAAGTACTACCATTACTAAACCACTATATTCCTTGAATGAGATGCTAATACTGCAAACATAAACTCAGAACAAAGTTTCACTGCTTATATACATGCAGCATGAATGTTTGAGAAATAGGTTTTAGGCAATGTTTATTCATTCAGTATTGTTGCTATTAAGCTACATGTGTGGTTGTTTTTAGCAGTTCACTAAAGCAGTGTCTCCTGCACATTTATGTTTGTAGAGCAAGATGAGAGAGGCTAGGTGGGCTGGCCCAAGGGAGACCAATAAGAACGACTTATCTAAATTTCAAATTCAGCCGTTCCCGCACAATAAAACGTACATACTGCAGCTTTAATGCACAAATGTCAGAAAAGGTAATTCCTTATTGTATTGGGCATGTTAGCAGTAATAAAAACACCTATTTTAATGCATTCATTCTAAATCCAGGGGTCCACAATGATAATCACAGGACAAAACATGAATTGTAAACTGTCAGGGTCACAAACTGTTAGGGTCACATCTACCTGAATGATGCACTCCATGAGATACTCCTGCGCAAGTGAATCTCGGCAGTTTACCACCTGCTCCAGCACCCCTGGTAACACAACCTGGGGACACAAAGAGTTTTTAACATAGATTAGATCAATAGATTGATATACTGACAGATGCACTGTTATTTTCAAGGATACAAATGAAATAAGCTTCTAAATGGACTACAATTAATTTTCTACTGGCATCACAAGATTCATGTGACTGATTCTTTCTTTAAAATGTGCATTTTGCATGTCTCGTTCTCTGCAAAATTGCATTCCTCAGCATAACACCGGCAAAAGCAAGATAGAGAAATGCACCTTTAAGCTTTAAGCTATGTACCCTTTAATATAACATAATATGTGTAATATAATATAATATACAATATAATATGTAATCATATTATAATTTGGATGAAATAATCACATTTTTTATTGATGTCATATGCAATTGGGGCCCAGTACTGGGCCTGTCGGGCTTAAATGTCCAACAACAAAGTAAATTCAGTCCCATTACTGCCATTTAAGAAACACTTCCAAATTCAGCACAGCCTTATCGTACAACAATTGACATTAAATCAACACCGGGTCCAGCAGGTAGCCGTAAGGTTTTGATCAGAGCCAGGCATATATACCATATTACTCCTAGTTTTGATGATCACCCAGACCGATGTACCATCGCAACAGTTTCTCCTGGCTTCACTAAAACATCCGTTACCAACAGAATTTGTCCAAACGTGCATCACGTTGCTACCCTCCGCCAAGGAGCATTTAGCGCGAGAACACTTTTGTCGTGGATTTAAACAACAACAATAGCACTTTTTTCTTTTGGAATCAATGTACGCCACATCAAGACGTTAGTGAAAGAACTGTGGTGTTTGGGGCGAGGTGCAAGGTGCACCTAAGTGCGAGGTGCGCTTGCACTTAGGTGCTCTTAGGCAGAATCGGCACAAAGTCATTTTTGTCAAATTATGCAGACAGGTATGGTCCTCTAAACTGGCCAGCCTACTTCCGTGCAATTATCCCGTGCCATCTCACATCGACCGTTTTGTATCCAAAGCGAAGCATAATCTTTGACCCCGTCTATCGCTTGCTGACTTTGATCTGGGAGACCTTTGTGGTAATTAGATTATAGCACTCAACACAAGAACATTTGTGTAATGAGATGCACAAATGCCTGTGCTGTGACAAACCTGTTTGTACTTGTCCACATTGACTCCCTCCAGCTGGCTGAGACGAACAAGATTTGTTCCAACCAGGATCCGCAGCTCTTGACGCTCCTTTTCCCTCTTCTCACGGTCGCGGCTGTGACCCTGGTGCTGCATACGCACCCAAAGCTTGTTCATCTCGGCAAAATTAAGCAGGACAAAGTCGATGGAATCGTTGATGTCACCAGTCATCTCTTCAGTCCCTCTGTGGATAGATAGAAGTGGAGGAGTTAAGAGGGATACAACAATGATGTTGCTTAAGCCATCTACCAAATATTTACATTTAGGGAATTTCGCAGACGCTTTTGTCCAAAGCGACTTACAATAAGTACACTAATACCACTACATCTAGAATGTAAAACTGAAAACCTTATTTCTGTCCATTATGCAACATTGCATACACTGTAAATTTGTTTCTAGTGTGCTGCGCAAACAGTTGGTTGTAATCCATACATTATCTGAGAACGTATTAAATGTTGCCCTCAGATAATTGTATTACTGCATCTGTTTATTACTGTTCTTCTTACTAATACTACTTCAAAAAGTCAAAATGTTATAGTCTTCAATAACAATGTAATTGGTTGTGAAAATGTGAAAATTATATTTCATCTCTCCATTTTAAAAATCTACTTTAGAGAGCTACCTTTGCTTTCACAATCATCTGCCCACTGTGTCCAAGTACATTAGAAAGGTTATTACGCCAAAAGTCTCACAGGTATAATAATATTTAAAGGGCACTTATTTTGCCAGATGACTGGTTAGATGCTACAACTTAATGATACGGGTAACCCAACAACATTTTTAAATGGCTTGTAATGGTCCATCAACTTTAGACCTGATGGCAAAATATGCACCATTTAAAACCATAAAGTTCCATACTCAGCCGGCTCCCCATCATCTGGGAGGATGTTGCGAGTACACTGCAGTAGGTAGTTCCTGAGGAAGAGCCCCCGAAGAGGATGCTGGACACCACGACACATCTCCACCAGGTCCTTCAGGATGTCCTTACGCGACTGAGGAAATGAGCGCACGTACACCACCCCTACGGTAATCAGGAGGTAGCTGGTGGAGCAGACGGTGAAACATTGGTTAGTGGCCAACATCCTTTTCTTGATTGATTGATTGATAGATTGAGGCTATTTGATCATTTAAAACTCATGTATACATTTGCAGCCAACCAATACCTACATTATAGGATAACGCAAAAAAGCATCAAGAAGGGGGAGGGCAGCAGGTAAGAAGAAGGTTAACATAGCAGCAGCATTCGTAAAAGACCAGTCCAAACAAAAGCAAGACTTTCACTATAGTACCAGTACCATTTTTTTAAAAGATAACTTAAAGGATAACGTTGGGATTTTTGCCAACCATCTGTGTGTAAACCATGCGTTTCACCAGTACCTTAATTCCATCAATAGAAATATTAAATTGTCAATAGAATACTCTAAGAACAGTATTGACTTTTTAGACCTAACCATCTCCATTGATTCGGAAGGGAAGCTACACACCACCATTTTTAGAAAGAAGACCTCCAGAAACACTATTCTAAGGGCTGACTCTTTCCATCCTCCGCACCTCATTGATAATGTACCATTTGGCCAATTCCAGCGGCTACGCCGTATATGTGATGGTGATGAAGAATTTGAAAAACAGGCAGGTGATATGTCAGAACGTTTTATTAAATGGGCATACAAACCAGATACAGTCACTCATGCACGTTCCAGAGCCCGATCTTTGAATCGGTCTGACACCTTGATTAAGAAGGGCCATAAAACGGATAGATCTACTCAATCCCGTCCTTTTTTTGTAACTCAATACAGTACGGAGTCTAGACAGATAAAACGTATCATCCTGGATAACTGGGCCATTATTAACTCTGACCCTGTCCTTCTACAGGTTTTTCCTCAACCACCGCTGGTCTCCCACAGAAGGGCCCCGACTCTCCGCGATAAATTAGTACACAGTTATCTTCCCCCTGAAAAGAAGGCAAGTTGGCTTAAGAGACCTATCGGACTATACCGGTGCATGAATTGCCCACACTGCAGTAATTTAATCCCCTCGAAAACATTTGTGGACTTCAAGACTAATAAAACTTTCAAAAAAAAAGACTTTATTAATTGTAACACTTCATTTGTTATTTATCGTTTATCTTGTCCTTGCAAAAGGGTTTTTTATGTTGGTCGTACGAAAAGACGCCTACGTGATCGACTGGCTGAGCATAAGTATGCTATACGATGCGGCAATCCCGACTACCAGATGGCACAACATTTCCTACATAAACACAACAAAAATGACTCCTTACTTAAAATAGAGGTTTTGGAACACGTTAGACCCTTGGACAGGGGGGGGGATAGGATCCGTAAATTAAATCAGTGCGAGTCCTTTTGGATTCATCAGCTGGATGCCCTCCGTTATCCAGGCCTGAACGAAGACATTGAGTTTAAGTGTTTTTTGTGATCTGCCCCTTATGTGCTCGTGTTGTACTCCGTGCCTATTTATCTATTTTGTTTTCTTCGCCAGCTGACGGGGAAGGTGCTTTTTCCTGACTCTTGTATTTTCTTTTCTTTTGATTATTATGACTGCTTCCCCACCTTGTTGACTTAATTGATTGTATGTGGCAATCTGTAACTAATTAGTCTTATGGCTCGTTGTCGACTAGGGGTGGGACTTAACTTATAAATTGGTGTTGATTTTCATTCTCTGTC
The DNA here is from genome assembly GCA_030340625.1 of Merluccius polli. NCBI lineage: Eukaryota > Metazoa > Chordata > Actinopteri > Gadiformes > Merlucciidae > Merluccius > Merluccius polli. The sequence goes on from JAOPHQ010004025.1 coordinate 50,451, forward strand.
TTGCGTTGCCCTGAAGAAGACCATGCATTGGTCGAAACATGTTGGCTTGTAAGCTTTTAATATGAACTAAGCCACACTCAATAAAGGCTTTTTAACTCTTCCTTTGTTCCTTTTTGATCGAGTGCCTGGGACCTGCTTTTTTCTGCTCCATTGAGAATTCCCTACCCCAAGAGCACCGTAGACCTATATGAACTTTATCCACCTGAGCGCCGGGCTGACTCTTTGCAGCATGCGTATGCAGTTTTCTGACAAAACGGGGGATTTATCAATTTGTTCTTGCCTTGAAAATGTGCGTACTTTAGGAGAAGATTTACGCACAGGGTCTGACCATGTGTACCCACAGCAAGCGGTAGAGTGAATAGGAAAATCACCAGAAAGAAATTGCAAACATGACCAGTTAATGCTTTTGACCAACTTAAACAAATACAATTTCCCCCCGGAAAGTAATGTGATTTTTAATAATACCATCGATGTCGTCCTACGCCTAAAGTAGTCCTATACAATCATTTTATCAAGATTCCATATAAGATAATTCGACTATGCTGCATATTACCAACTGAAAATTAGGGCAGCTGTAGAAGGTGCGTGCGTCACATGGTTGATCTAGTGTTGTTAAAGGAAGTGGTGGGGGCTGCGGGCTACGTAAGAAGAAGTGAGGAGTGATAGACTGAAATCGTAAACCGAAATGTACTCGCAAATTATGCTGGCGATGCGCATCTCTGGAGGACTCGGTCAGCCTCAGCCCAACACCAGTTCGGCATTCCCACTCTTGTATAGCGCTTGAATTTAGATCAAAATACTCGTAACCTCTGATAGGCTACTGTGTGGTGTAGAGGGACCTCTGATAAGCTACTGTGTGGGGCAGTGGGACACTCGCTCCCATGCCACATTATTCGTTTTACAAGAGAGCACAGCAGAGAGTGTACCAAGAAGTGTCCTCTACTTTGATTAAACTTCTGTCACAAGAACTCATATTTCACTGTGTGATACATTAATTTTCTTTATTCATTCTTTGTATTTTCCCATTCACTCTTCCATTCCATTCAAACATGTACTGGCTATTTCCAGTTTGTCATATTTATTCACACATTCCTGTGGCGTTAAAGGGGATGTTTTGTGACCGTATATGGTTAGTTGAGCATAAATGTATGGTAATGAGCTAAGCGGGCACGAGCATAAGGGTTTAGAATGACCGGTATTTATCAAGGGAAATTGCGCACCAGTGTGCGTACGACAAGCCTAAGAGTGCTGGATTAATCCCAACATTTTCATGCATCCGAACTTTCTAATTTTAATGCATACGATACAATTTAGACCTTTTTCTACAAACTCTTGATACATGAGGGCCCAGGACCCTATTATCCCCTCCTTTTGGGTCTCAGGGACTAATACAGACAACCATTTTTGACATTGGTCCAGTATTGAGTTGATCTGGTTGAAAAATCCTGGAGTTATCCTTTAAGTTAGATTGAGATTAATACAAGACTTTATAGGAGTAGTTGTAGTTGATCAAATGAGTACTTACAGCCTAGGAATGATGTTGCCAGCATATTGGACCAGTTCATAAAGGTCGGAAACCTTGCGGCCCTTGGCAAACTCATCGGTCAAATAGACCTCCAAGTAGTGAAGCTCATCGGAAATGGCCATGTCTGCACTCACAGTTAGGGACCTTTTAAAAGCAAGTAAGCAATGTACACATTTTGGGTTGAAACAGTCTCATTTCTCAATAATACATACAAATAAATCATTTATTCATTTTAAAGAATCAAAATGACATTCTAGCAGTAACATTTGTTTATTCCTCACATTACATAGCCATATACTGTAATGTGTACTGTGCATTATACATGTGGTTATCCTGGGCCTTGCAGTATGAAAAGCATACAAGAAATACAAAGAAACATCCTAATGCTTTCCAATTTAACAATCGATAACCAATAATAAGATGTGTAGAGTGTTGAACTACCTACAGTAGTTCAACCTAACAGGTCTCACCAATCAAAACAATATTCACTTTCCACAATGTAGCATTGCAAAGGATACAGAGCTCATAGTAACTCTTAGGGGACAGCATTGAGGTCCTGAGTTCTCCAAGCATGTTAGAAGCATGCTTTAGAGCATCCATAAGCTTGTTCTTGTCCTGTAGGCATATTCACCATGAACAGTAGAAACGTAAATGTTATGCATATAATAATGTCAAATATAATCTTACATTAAAGTGGTGGATATCAGAAATATGTAATTATGTAGTTATTAAGGGTTATCAAGGTATGCATTAAGCATCAGAAAATGATGTTCCATCAGATCTATTGCAATCTCAAGTAATTTCAGTCTGTTAATTTCCTTCTATTCAAGCCCATTTAATGAGTGGAGCTACGTAACCAAGCGGGTGATACTCGCATTACGGCGATGGTGCAGCTGAATGAAGCTACATCCACGAGCTACGGCGTTTCGGACTTTGATATTTTAAGATCCGGTTGTCCATCACTTTACATAATTGGACATAGGTAACATGAGGGGAATAAATGTGTCTGCAGGGATGTGTGCAGGAAGTTCAGTGGCAACAGTGGTATCTGGATTCCTGTAGTCTCTAGACTGATGTTTGATGGGACGGACATTGTAATGTGTGGAGATGGGGCACCTCACTTTCTTTACTTACTATATTATTTATATGGGAATAAATCATGTTGCTAAGGGCAGGGACCTGCAGAGACCCAACTGAAAACAAACCTGATCTTGCGGGTCAGTCACATAACATTTAAACAGGTATTCTACAAATGTGACATGGCTAATAATCCATTGCCAGGGAAGAAAAAACAGCCCACTCTGTCTAGGAGATTAGATGCTTGTCGTTTATGTGGCAAAACCACACAGAAAACAGGCATGCTTACAATACTCTTTGAACGTCAGAGAAACAGAGTTTGATGAAAAAGGATTTCTGGGTTGCAAGATTAGGGTTCGAGATGAAATGCTGACGAGGAACACTTCAAACATTTTTGCAACTTTGTAGACAACCATGAGAAAACATGTCCCTCCTACCAGGCATCGTTTCATCTGAAAGGACTGGACTTTGACTGCCTGCACAGCCTCATCCAGAAGCTTCTCCTGCTCATCCTGGGGAGACTGGGTAGTAGGCTGAAAGAAATTCCAGAAATGTTTACATGAATAAAGGCCATCATCCATGTAAAATGCTAAATCTATTTAATTCAATGAAGCCATGCACATACAACCCCTTTTGCAAGAAATTATTCATTATTCTATTAAAGCTGTCCAAGTTGTTATTCATCCTTTCTTTTCTTCCAGGGAATAAGGGCAGATTTCTCACTAAGGGACCCTGTAGTGGTGCATACTAAGCACAACTACAGGGTCCTACAGTCCTAACCAACAGAATCTAAACGCCAACGGCTTTCTTTCTTTCTCAACTCAAATACATGTTTTATGAGTTAAAAGCACTTATACCACACTCTTGTTGAATACTTGATTCTGATTGGTCAATAGCGTTCCAAGGGTGTGCATTATTTTTCAATAAGGGGACACCTCTGCCTTTTAACAGACCAAAACCAATGCGCTACAAAACCAAAATTAAAAACGGTCAAAGAGAACCATCGACCAGACACTTCCTTTGACCATGTAAAAACTATCTGAATGACGTCCAGACACACATTATTTACTACAGAAACCAAAACAACTGAATTCTTTGATTATCGAGCCAGGTAACACTGGAATGTTTTTACATGACATTATTAAAACCAAAAGATACTGTAAAAATTGTTTTGTCCAAGCGTTGTTATGAAAGTCCGGGAAACTGACGTCAGAAATGACCTAACATCCTATGCAACGTAGTCTCACAAATCAGACAAGCACATATCTGGGTGTTTCACTTTCTTCACTTCATATTTGTTTCGACCAATCAGGTTGCTGGAAGCAAGGATGTGTAAGCGTGTAATTGGCTTTTAATGAACACAAACTCGACCAGCAACAGTAAACTTTTCCCAGTGGGAAGAAAAGCCAAAACCTCCTGTCCGGACACCAATGTTCTTAGAAAAAGTATCTGTAAAGGTTTCAAATCAACAATGTTTAGACTGGCCTCTCAAACGAAACAGGAAACAATGCGCAGCTCATCCCCTTTTTTCATTTTGGTTTCCGGCCCAGGCTCTGTGTCGTCTCCCCCCAGAAGTTCTGCTGTAACATAGTAGGACTGCTGGAGCCAATATTATATGTGACAAAGCTAGCGTCAAGGTTTTCCCATGGTGGGAGGAGCAAAAGTGGGCCAGAATAAAATGACTAAAACTAACCCCTTTAATGGAGTAAATAGCTGCAGTAGAAAAGTAATTGAACGTAAGACGCAAGTTTGTTTGACGTGCCTTTTTGTGTGGGGAAGTGTGATGATTGGTCAAACTCAAGGAAGGTGCGATGATTGGTTACTTCATGTGGAAATGTTGCAGTGATTTGACAAATATGTGAGCTCGCCCTATTTCTGGGGATTGGATGAAGCTGTGAGTTGAATTGATGCCATCATGAAATCCTGGAGGGCCTGACCAGGTAAGCCCAAAAGTCAGTAAATCACCATCAATCACTACGTTTTAAGGCGGAACTACTGGAAAACCTAACCTCACTGTCAGTTGTATATAGAGCTAACCATCACCCAGTCTCTTTGGATACCTCGCATCAGTATTACACATACCCCACACACATCTGTATGAACATTATAAAACCAGAATGCATCCGAGACATACGTGTCTGTGCAGTTGAACTTTCCAAATGTCTGAGGGCTACGATTGGTTGCTAGACTATCATTAGACTGTCTGCATTAGAAGGGCCCATATATACCTGAAGAATACCACATACGTTTAATTAAAGCTGCTCTATGCAAGATTTGAGAGTTGTAAAGAGAGAGAGCAAGACGTTTGAAAATAAATCCCCCCCCTCGAAAAAGTATGGAGATGCAGATAACGTCACACCAGTGGAGCGAACACAAGCTGTAGGGCAGGAAGTCGTGGTGTAATGCAGCGTTGTTGATCAGTACGCAGTGAACCGCGGATTAATTCATAGAGCGAGACAGTTGTACAGTTGTACTGCCATTGTTACTTTTTAAAGTAATAATTATCTAAATCTCGATGCAGTGAAAAGATAAAGACGTGAACGTGTGAAAAGCAGTTGACAGTGACAGTCATGGCTAGCGGTATCAGAGGAGGAAGAACTTGAAAAGCATCATTTCAGCCATGTATGGGGGCATGTTGGCTTCCCTGTAACATATAATAATGGAAGAAGGGTGGTGGATAAAACCGTTACGGTATGTAGGCATTGTGCCATGACATCACGCAGGTGTGTCCGTGACGGGAGCCAAGACACATTAAAGCATTTAAGCTTTATCTAAGCTAAGGTTTGGACATCTTGAATGTTGTTTTCATTTAAGACCATGGGTAAACGTTCCTTGTTTTAAGTGTTCTTCAAGGTTAAGTAATAAATGGAAAGCAAAGTTATATTGGTCTTGTCCCGATCCGAACCGTCAGTTTTGTACAAACCTAACCTTTCAATGACACGATGCTATCTAGCAAGGTAAATAAGGCTAGTAAGTTGGTACAGCCCATCCTAAACATAATGACTTGGATGTATTACTTAAAGGTCCCCTATTTTACCAACAGGTGTGACGTTGATTACCCATTACAAGCCATGTCAAAAGCTACCCTCTAATGACATCACAAGTGGGAGTGTCCACCCAGAGGTACGATAAATAGAGCAGCCTGCCAGTTGGTACAGTCCACTGGGTAGGCTGGTAGGCTGATCTATCCATCATACATCTGGGTGGACACTCCCACTTTATTAGAGGGTAGATTTTGACATGGCTTGCAATGGGTAATCAACATCACACCTGGTGGTAAAATAGGGGACCTTTAAACTAAAAGCATAGTTTTCCAGTAATTGTTTACCAGTGCTGTTGGCGTAATGTAATTGAAAGCAACTGTTTTGTTTTTTTTAAATTTTAAGACCCTCTGACACTTGATTTGATGTCATAGGTGAACGGTGATCTCGCGAGTTCACGTTCTGTCATTGCGACACGCAAACGTGAACGTCAGGACGCGGCCAGGGCAAACGGAGCGCGTATCGACATTGAACATGCGTCTTTTTCGGAAACTGATGGTGGCGGTGTTTAGACACACACCCGCAATCCCGGTCGAAGAAGAGCTGCCCTCGAAAGATGCTAACAATCGTAACCCAATATGTATTATTAATAAACGCTCTACACGGCAATGCGACTGTATTATAGTATTATATACAGGATACGGTAGCACCGGGATGCGTTCACATTATTACGCCGTCGCATGATTCGCCAGGCAAAACGGTGGGGAGTAAAAACACCCAAGTCGTGTTAACGGAACCAAGTATAACTGACAGTATAAAATACAAAAACAAACATTTGTCAGCTCTACGCCCAAAGTGAGATGCGTTCAAGTACGCAATCGCGTCCAAATCTGGTCCAAACAGGGGCAGCTGCGAAGGGAATTTTTAAAAAAAAATCCTATTTCCGGTGTAGAAAGCACTATAAAGATGCGTAGACTTGGACTGCGTTATACTGAATCGACACGTACACAGAAAAAGGGTTTAAGGTATTTCAGAAAGCACGGTAAAGGTGGTGAAACCTTGCCTAACTATAGCGCTCGGCCTATGGAGAAGTACGTGATACGTAGTGCAATACAACACATAACTGCCACTACCGTTCCTCTTGACGTGCCATTGCCATTTCGCACAGCAGAGGTTAGCAGTTGCTAGCTGAGATTAACTCAATTCCAGATCTTGCAAACTGGTATCAGAAATGAATAAGGCGATCGAGTCGTTGGACCGTTTCACTAAACAAATGTAACTGTTGTGACATGTGATACCGTTGCTGGTAACAAGTATAGCAACTTGAGGCGTTAGCCAGCCGCTAGCGTTCACGTTAGGCCTTCACAACACAAACACAAGCAGTCTGAACGAGAACGGCATGGTGCTTAAGATCGACACAAGTTCATGGCATTCACAAATCCAAACTATGTGACTGCAATGTATAATACTGTATTGTACTTGTACTGCACTTACCATTATTGCTGGACGTGTCAAAGCGGATAAACTGGTGGCCTAGACTGTTTCTTGTCATGTGACACAGACCTCGTCCAGCAGCAGCTCCGCTTGCCGAAATAAAAATAAACTATGGCGATGCGGTTAATACATTTGTAGATAGCGTCCAAACGTTGTTGTTGTTTTTTTTTAATGAAAAAAAGGTTTTGCAAGACGTTGAATGTTCATGCGTTTGTTTTACACCGAAATCATAGTTTTATTAGAACTGTATTTCATATTAAAATAGTCACGCACGCGCAGCACACGATCACGAAAGCAGCCAATCAGCGTGCGAGTTGGTCTTTTTTTGCCATTTTTTTCCGCGAAAATATTTTCAACCATGATGCGTTCAAGTGAGGTCCAGCTCTAGATTTGTCTGGCACTTTTGACTACAGTTTAAATGGAGATGGATATATTTGCCCAACTTGCTGGCAAAATGGGCATCAGTTCTGCGAAAGTAATTCGGTGAGTACCTTTTAAGCTTCTTCCTTAGGCTACGAAAGGTGTGTTATTTAAGCATCGTCACTATTTAACATATCGTGTATTTAATAGTCATTAAACTTGCACATAATGCATCTAAATCCATGTGTATGTCGTTCTCCTACTGGGGTGAAACTAACTTTAAGTCGACCATACGGATTCACAGATTCGCCAATGTTTTGGTAAACGTTGCAAGTTGCAACGTAACGTCAGCTCTATACAGAGCTATGTCAACCAATTACGACACTGCAACATTCGATCCGATACCAAGTCACACAGGGCCAGAATCGCCGATACTTTCTTATTATTAAAAGCGGCTTATGTACTTTCATGTAGGGGAGAGCATTATGTCATGATTTATGAGGTGAATGCATCATCAATAGGCGAAAGACAACACTACGCCGTATAACAATATCCAAAATCTAAGACGCTAGTCTCGTATCACGATATCGATATAATATCGATATATTGCGTGAGAAAGCTGCAACAATTGGCGGAAACAGGGGTTCACTTACACTTTTAACTATTCAAATTAAGAGATGAGAAAGTATCATGAATTGACCACCGTGTATTTATTGAGAGGCAACATGTGCGACATTTAACGGACAGGTGAAGCCATGTTAGCAGAGAAATTGTCTCGCGTGTTTTGCGTCATTTGATCGGTTCTCCTAAACGGCCTTTATAAAGAAAACTGATCAAACTAGAGAGAACAAGTTCCCCAACACATTTTGTTTCCTTGTCTTTGTAACATCTCAAGTAACGTAAAGTAAAATCTCAAATCACTTAAATAAATAATAAGCTCTTAGGAAAAACTGGAGGCTTTAGTCGGCAGTGATCGGAGCTTTTGACTGTGGCGTTGAAAATGCGTCACAGCCTGGAGGCGACTCAAATTCTCTGTTGAACAATCGCAGGGTGTAAATATTTGTATTTTATGTGCATTAAAAAAACAAAATAAAACAGGATATAGAGGCTTAAGATACAGGAATGTCATTACATTTGAATCATGGAAAAGGGAAAATTGTTACTACAAGATAACTAATGCTTCGAGAGATGCATGTCATGATCTAATTGGAGATTTATTTTTTATTATTTAACATTCAATTAACCAGGAAGGCACATGGAGATAATACATCTATTTTTCAAGAATGTCCTTGCCAATATGGGCAGCAGCACATCATTACATAAAGGTTAGACATCAAAAAAACAAACGCAAAACTAATTGAATATCACATCATAAAAACTGAACAAGAGGGAAGGGAAGTTTAAGAACAGTGACGGGTCGCACTGGCCATTATTTTGTCACTTGGGTGACCAAAACGGACACTTTCTTGCCTGGACTCTGGAGGGTTGGAGGGGTAGGGAGCGAAACATGTTTGAAGTCCTATTCCTGGTTCCTGGTTCGAAATCCTTAAATGATCTCTGTTGAATAAACTTACTTACAAGTTGGGTTTTTTTCAGGAAAAAAAATATGCATGCCCTTAAATCTTTCCTCAAAAACCCATAGACTTCTGCATAAAATTCACTTTTTTGATTGGCTGTTCTACTTTTGTGAGAAAATGTGTGAATGAATACTTTTCAGTGATCATTGTTTGGCTAATAGTTTATTTTTCTGCTTCACAGAAAGGCAGAAGAATACGCCCGTTTGTCTCAGGTGAAGTGCACGGCTCTAAACAACGTTACATCTACCTGCGAAGCAGTGATATGTCTGGATTTGGCAGCGACCTACATGAAGTTGCCTCTCGACAAAGTAGGCATCCTCCCAAGTTCCACCACTGCTGCCCCATCACAATAATTATGTCCTAATTGCAATTTTCCAATATTTCTTATGTGCAGCTTGATGAAAAGCATTATTTCTACAACTGTCAGGGCTAAAACGCATATCCAGCATTACTGCAATGCTCTATTTTCAGCGCCCATGTTAAGTTAACCAATGTGGTTGTCGCACTGGGCGCGTAAGTATGGACAGCATTAGGGGGGCGTTAATTCTCAAAGAATACAAGTATTAATGTATCACTAAAGTAAAAAGTTAATTAAAAAAAGATGTTTTTTATTTGTCCCCCCCACTTTTAAAATAAAATGGTTTAGTGAAAATTTTGTCAAAACTTCTTTCCAAATTACATGCATGCGTAAACCTCTCAGAGGTTTTACAAATACATATTTGGCTCCATAAATAGGTAGATTGGGAAATGTTCCCAATGTATTAAATTAAAAGTGTTAACACATTTTACCATTTTAGAGTTAAAAAGATCAATATTGTGTTTTAAAAATGGTGTCGGTTTAGATAGAATTGCGATGCTCACCAGTATTTATATTTTCTACCACCCCTACTAGCTAGTTCAATCTTTTTCTTTTGTTCTTAAGGAATATGCCATCAGACTCTCTGGGATAACTAAGAAGCTATACCAGAGTAACCTTAAGGCAATGCAGTGTTTGCTGGGTCTGGAACATCACCTTGGCCTTAGTGAGCTGGGTGTTCAATATGGCTGCATGGATGCAGTTGGAGTAGCAGCACAAATACTGGAAAGGTGTGTTCAGTTGCTGTTTATACTTTTTCTCCCTGGTTTCATGACATAACTATGCACGGTACCACTATATACATGAGAATATCACAGGAAGAAGCATGATGAATATATGTTTTTAGATATTGCTCACACACATAACTTCAATCACTAATTGTTGTGTGTCTGACTGTCTCCACTACATGGTTCTCTGACAGCAGACATTTTAATTTACGAGGTACTGATGCAAGTGTACCTTTTGGACATGAAGCACATTGATCACTTTTGTTTCATAGACCCTTTTCACAGCAAACATACATTTTTCCCATAATTACATGAATTTAACAACCTCCATATTAATGTTATAAGCATCCCTATGGTTTCATAGGATAGGTTTAGGCTTTATAACTTGGTCAATAAGCACATTACATCTCTAAATATCTTAATTTAGATTGATGTAATTCTATTGTTATTAAATCAAGCATATATGCTTGATGTAACATGGCAGATGGCTAGTAAGCAAAAGTAAACATCTTGAGTTTAACATTACCTGTGTACTCTTCTCACTTCTTGACTAGAGCACTGTCGAAGAAAGAGCTACTCGTAGTAAACTGAATTGAGAGCATTTTACTTTGTTAAACCTACACGTCAGACATTTCAGAACTTATTTAATTAAAAATACATGCTTGCAATCATATAAATAGATTTCAAACACTATGCTATTAATGCATTAAGCATTTCCCTTCTGTCTGTCTTTTTTAGGTACAAGACAAGCCTTCCTTCCGTTCAGCAACAGGATCTGGACATGTCTAAACCTCTTTTCACCACCACTGCTCTCTATTCTGCCTGCAGGTCAGTGGATTAAGTTGGTCCATTTTGTATAGCCCAGAGGTGAGGAACCCATGGCTCCTCCCCAGGGGCTATATATATATATATATATATATATATATATATATATATATATATATATATATATATATATATATATATATACATATATAATACAAGCATAGGTTGTTTGAAGTAAAACCAGGTTTTAGAAAACTACGGTAAGCAGATTTTTTTCAACTTGTTTTTTTTTATTTTTGTGGGTTTTTTTGCATTTCAATCAATTCAAAAATGTTTTCGCATACAGATGTCTAAAGATCAAAGTTGACAAAAAGCTGACAGGATCATCTGGAGCCAAGAAGGCTGTTTTTGATCGTCTTTCTGTCCAATTCCATAGTTTTGGACAGGAAATTTGCAGTAAGTAGTTGATAAGCATCCCTGACAATTTTCAGATGAATATCTTAATCACCTTGTATTATAAGTTAAGGGTTAAGATGGGTTTACAGTTCTGCGTACAACACGTTTGCAAAGATCCACGTTGTGACTCGACGCAGATCTCCGCAGAGCTGCCTGCATTTATACTTCCACCTCATGATAACATGTACACAAGGGGGCAGTGTAGCCTTTCCGACCCCAAATGCACATGACCCTATGAGCAAATCCGGAAACGGAATTGCAAGACATGCATGTTTGGGATACATGTATCCAAAACAATATATCCATGTGAAAAAGATGCTGCAAAATCATTAAAATATACTGCTGAAAAGCGGTTGGTGTATTGCAACCAACTGAAAATGGTGTTTCGATTTTGGCAGATGCATTCATTTTATTCTCGTGTCTGGCTGTCAAAAAACAAAACAAAACACTACACCCGTACCCTGCTCAACCAATCAGAGATTGTAGAGACAGGCAACACATTGCTAAACTCTGGGAGGCCTGCACATCTTTGCATACAACCAGGTCCGCAACCGGGAAAAGGGGTGTGTTAGAGTAATGACGTTCGTGGATCTTCGCATACGTGCTGACGCAGAAGTGTAATTTGGCCTTTAGCCATTTCAGATTTACGTTGTGGGTGGCGTCGTCCACGAACATAGTTTCTAGAATGTTTTACTCAAGGAAGTGTGTTTTAAAAAAAACATATAGAATATCAAAGATTATAAGTAGCATGTAAAAACAAAGTCAAATGGCTGAAAATTAAATAAAGAGTTTGGATGGAATTAAGATAGTAAGAATGAATCAGAATGAATTCATGTGGTTTGTGGTACATTCTGACCTTATCTGCACAGCAGATACTGAGATTTGTCAGCTAATGGAGAGACATTAACTTTAACTTTTTTCATCATAATTGTGTTAAAAATTACATTATAACTAAATTATCCAAATTGAATAACATTTTGGGTAGCTTGGGCAGATGCTGTCTTCTAAGAGTACATTGTGTGGCACTTTCACGGTGTTCTTTCTACAGAGAAAGTTACTACTAAAATGCCACAGAAAAAAGCACCGAAAAGACTCAAACCAATGGAAAACATTGAAACAATGGATGGTGAGTAAAAACGGTTGTTTTTAATGTATTCAATGTAAGTGGAATGAATAAGACATTTGTGTCTAGAACTGTTCTTGAGTGTGAGAATAGCCACAATAGTTCCCATAAAGGTTGTGTAATATGTATTTGTTCCTTTTGTTTAATGAAGCATACATTCAATAGTAGTATGTTTGGCTTCTAAATTGGACCTATTACCTTCTTTATCATTGGTTACAACATGGATTTGTTTTTAATTTACATGAGATATTTTACATCTGCTGGCTAAGCTTTATCAAATGATCCTTAAGCGCTTATAACATGTGGTGTGCATTGTTGATGAACTCTCTTCCAGAGGATTGTCTGCCATCATCCCTTAAGCAACAGAAGGAGAAGGAGGAGGATGAGGAAGAAGACGGTATGAAGAAGACTGCACAGGACTATGAGGAATGGAAGAGGAAAATTCTAGAAAATGCTTTGAAATCAAATGCAGAGACATGTGATTCGTAGATCGTCCTTAAGATATCTTTTTTGTTTCACAATTAGAATTGTTTTTATTGATTGGACAACATTAACAATTACGTTTATAGGCATGATGGTCAACAACATGGATAAACTGTTGTTCAATGTAAACTGCTCAATGTTCATGTGGCATTTAATAAACTATAGCGTTAGTTTGATCATGTTAAAATGACCTATATTATTATACATGGGGACTGTCTGTTCGGTGTTGAGGCTTAACAGAAAGCATATCGAAGGAGAGAAAACTATTTATATTAAGTCCTAATAAATGTTTGTTCCTTAAAGGCAATAAAGACTTTTTACTAAAGAATTATATTTTCGCTTCCACGGAATTACGTATTTCAAAGTAAGACAGGATACTAGGATACCTGGAGGTGGTGCAACTACTATAAATGTAGGAAGGATAAGAGGGTTCATCAAATCTACTTTTACAAAATATATGCTCAGTTTAGATTACCTAGCTTGTAGACTTAATAGGACCATTTCTCTACAGGGCGCAAATGCACTGCTCTGAGAACTGGTGTTGTGCTGGGACTTTTTTGTACCAGTCGGGACCCTGCATTCTGGATTAGTTGAAGCTGTTCTATGGTATTTTATTTGTAATAAAATGCCAATAATTAAGTTGACTAGTATAAACGCATTAACCTGTTTTTCTCAGTCTGCTTGGGTCAGGAAACATCTAAGCTAACTTCTTCAGGTGGTAGAAGGACGTTTTAGTTATGCTGTTGATGTGAGCCCCGAAGTTTAAATCTGGGTAAATCTAGGTGTTTCTTTTTTTTAACCTTTTCCACCGTCTTTGAGAGAAAGGGAGTCTGGGCTATGATGTGGTTCAGCGGTGTCACCTTTAACCATATTTCTGTTTTGTCTGTGTTCAGTTGTGAAAAATTGTAGGACATCCAGCAATTTATTTTGTCTAAGCATTTAGTAGGATTATTAATGGTACTTGGATCATCTGGTGATGGGAAATGTCTAGCTGGGAATCAAAAGCGAAGCTATGATAGTTTGTTATATTTCTTTATAAGACCGCATAGAGGGATTATATACAAATTAATTGTGTTGGCTGGCTATATTCTGATGCCAAAACTCTCACCCAGCGCTTAGCTGGACACTTATCCTGTGTTGACCACTTAATAGCTGACGGATGGCTAGATTTCTAGCCTCGATTTCTAGTCTCTCTTGTAACATTGTTGTACAAAAGAGCCTGGAGGAAGACCCTAACCATTTGGGCAGGCCAGTCGGGTGGCACTTGAGCTGTGGTTGGGTGTTGGTTTTAACATGAATTGAAGGGCGAAACAGGCAGCTTGATGACCCAATGGCTGACTGCAACCACAAATCCAACAATATACATTTTGCCACTATAGGCAATTTTAATTTTTTTATTACTAGATTTTGAAACTAAACATTGTAGGCACGAGGCAAGCTTTAATACGGCTGGTTTACAGCAACACCTAGAGTTAGACAATGAATTCAACTGGCATCCTTTCTGGTCAGAGCTGATAACGAAATTAATAGATTTGAACAACGGATAGGCCTACGTTTGAGTACCTGTTCTATCTCTTTGCCTAGATTCACATCAAACTTTACATGAACTTCAAATGAAAGACCTCATAATTTAATAATCCACAATGATCTCAGCATTTGCCTTATTTATCAATATACTATGTATGAATGTCCATTTATTATTGGTGTTGGAGCTTACTCTAGACTAGAATGGTTGAATAGGCCTATACACAACCTTTGTCAAAATACTCTAGTATATATAATACATACAGGCCTATATAATGTAGGCCACACACGCTCCCGCACACTCACGGCCAGAGCTGAGGACCGGTGTCATCTTGTGTCTTATGACGTCAAGGCACAATGATGTTCGAGAACTGATTTTGTTTTTCTGCAAAGATCCTTAAATGTTTGTGTGACAACTGCTGCACTCATATTGAAGAAACCTCATATCAAGAGATAAAGCTAAATGTTTTCAGTTTGATTGTAAATGTGAACTCTTAGATTTGTGTTCTTTCTGCCAGGAATGCAAGAGTAGCCTATGGTTTGATGCACTAGAAAACAAAGAGGTATGTTTCTCTGACTTTCCGCTGCTGTTCAGTCTTATCTCGCTTGTTTGATTCTCTCTCTTTTGCTAATTTCACACACTGATGAGGAAGGCTTGCTAATTAAAATTATTTCTAATTATTTACTAAGGAATTGGCAGATAATTAAACACCTTTAAGTCCCAAATTCTGCTTACATGCCTATGCCTATTACATTTTTTAGTTTTTGGAAAGTTGTCTTAGCAATGTTTTTCACATTCTCTGTGCCGTCATTACATGGCCCGTAGTTCATTAATTAACCTAGTTTATTATGTAGGCCTATTTTGATTCAACTTTAGTTCTATCGTCCATTGACTAGTTTTTTTCTCTGATGCGCCAGTTAGGATAAATACACGTATATCTAGCCTGCTAAATTATTTCCTGATAAAAAAAGAACAATGTTTGGATTGCTAGGTTGCACACCTTTCATTTAAAGTGATGGGGGAAATGTGCAGTGAATATAGGCCTACACTGTTCAAATCCATACATTTAGATGGCAGAAATGAGCAGCAGTAGTAACACTAGAGGTAATTGTAGTATCGGTATAATACCAGTACTTGCATATGAACCTTGCTTTTCAAGTAAAAAAAAAAAGTGCTGCTGCTGCCTTGCATTGTGCACGGTAGTGCAAGTAAGTCTGATTTTCCATGGGAAGTGAACCTAATCAACGCGTTATTTACAGTTCTGACCTGTTTGCCAAGTGGACCAGCGGGGGCCATAGTGTCAGATGTGAGGAAGTATGCAAAGTCCATCCTCAAGTGTCTTGAACTGCTGAAGAGAGCGACTGTCATTCACACTATGACCTCGAACTGGTAGGAGTCCTGCTCATCTGCGATCTGCACCGTCAAGATTTAGATTCCATCTCACGTAATGGAGGGCTGTAGGAGGAAAGACATGGCTGCATCCCCAAAAGACGTAGTCAGGTGTCTCTTGCACCCCATGTTCCCCCGAGGTTTTAAAAAATCTACAAACCCAATATAAAGAGACCACACTTTAATTAGGCTGCATTTTATGAACGTTGTATATTTGACCAAAAGGGCTGCAAAGAGTCACTTTTTGACAAGTTTCATCTTTTTGGACAAGGAAAACTAAACCTTTAGTACTCAATATTTGGTTAATAAAGTGTGTCGAAACAAAAAGATCTCAGGTGATCCTCAAAGAAGATGAACCCTGTCTCCAGGGTTTTGAGGTCATTGAGCTCTCCCAACTGGCAATTTCCAAAGCATGGCTTGTTACATCCCTGGCCTAGTGCCAGCAAAAGGGCCCCAGCTTCACCATCCAAAAAATAATGGAAGGGATTTTTGATCCACAGGATCTGTGCGGCACGACGGCAACCGATCTGGTGCAGACTCCATGAGTGCCTTAAGATGTGAGTTTGCGTTTATAAAGTATTTATATATGTTTGATAATATGATTTGCCACATAGAGAAAAGCTGTTTTATGCTGGTGTCGTTTTGTAAGTAGTTAATTTCATCAGATCACCATGAGTCATGTTCTTAGATAGTTGTGTTATGCACAGCACCGAGTCAAAACACAATTTAACAATGATGATTGAATACCAGACTGTTGTGTATAAAAGCTCATCTGGAACGCAAAGAAAAACACTATAGTTCCCCATTACCATGTAATATAATTATTATTTACTCATTCATTTAATGTTGAATATCTATACACTTAGTTATGAGTGTCACATGAGTTGTTGTGCCTGAGAATATGCACCCTGATGGGGTAGGGGAGGTGGGGTGACAGGCTTCAGTCGGGAGACATGGAGCGTGTGATGATATGTACAGTGCGTGGAAGCTGGAGCCGGACAGCAGAGGGCTCGATTACTTTGGTGATGGGTAATGGTCCAATGAATCGGGGGGGGCCAACTTGCAGGACTCGGCACGGAGAGGATTATCAGGCGTAGACAGCCACACCTTCTGGCCAAGGCGGTACCTGGGAGCAGGTCTCTGATGACGATCCGCCTGTTGTCGATACCTAGAGGTGGTGTGTGAAGCAGGGCGGCACGGGTTCTTCTCCAGGTACGATGGCACCGACGAATGAACTCCTGGGCAGACGGCCCATTGACCTCTTCCTCCTGGTCTGGAAACAAGGTGGCGCTGGTAACAGATGGAGCACTGGAATGGAGACAGGCCGGAGGCGCTGGAGAGTGTTGTGAGCGTATTTCACCCAGACCAACTGTAGAAAAACACACACTATGGTTCCCCATTACTACTGTTTGGCTCATGGGTGCCCTCGTTTGGTTTTAGTGCAGGCCTACGCCATCAGCACACTACGAAGTGAAGGACTCTGAAGTCAACAAGGCTGTTCATTCAAACCCACCTGCAAAAGGGAAACTTTGAACCGTGTAATTGTTTTGTTGTTTTTGAGATTCATGTATTTAAATAAAATAAAACATTTCAGAAACAGCAATATGATTTGTAATATGATTTACTCATTCATTTAAAGGTTAATATTAGAGATGGGCATAGATTAAAATATTTAATCTAGATTAATCTAGACTAAGCTTGAAATTAATCTAGGTTAATCTAGATTAACGTGGCTCCTTTGAATGATGTCGAAGGTGTCCATAATATGTGTTTGCTACCTAAATAATGACGAATTGTTGAGCGGGGGGGGGGGGGGGGGGGGGGGGGGGGGTGCTACCGGAGGATTTCAGTTCGCGTTAATATCGGCGATAAAAATATTATCGCCGATAACAAGTCTCGCGTTATCGCAGCCGATAACGCCGTTATCAGCCCATCACTAGTTAATATACAATTAGTTACAATTAGTTATAAGTGTCACATGAGTGCTTGTTGGGCCTGAGAATATGCACCCTGATGTATTAATGTTTAGATATAAAATAAATATAAGTAGACTATAAAGTCAAGTAAGGCATTCCAATGTTTGCTGGAGCTAAAATAAATGAATTGGCGGCACATTTGCGTGAACCCTTCCGTCAATGTTTACCACATATTTGCTGCAACTGTTTGCCATAACTTCAGTAGCCTAGGCCTACTATGAGAAGTAGCCTATGCCACAAAGCTTGCAGCAATACCTGCCTAACCATTTCAGTATTTCCCCATGGAGCTTTCTTTTTCCATGAAAGTGTTTTTGTTTTTATGGAGCAGGAGTCCCTAGTAGCCCACATTCAACAATGTTCTTCAGATCAGAATAAAACCGTTGCACCAGATCCTCACAAGATGGCGCCAAGGGGAGGCCTAATGGTCCTTTAGAAATAGCTCAAATCAAATCAGAAACAATGCGAATAAGCGAGGAGAAAACAGGAAACAATCTTTACAGTCATTATCTTTTATCGCTTTTCTGAGCATGAGTTGAGTGGATAGCGAAACGAATTACTTTTTTTTTTTCTTGGAGAAATCCCCAATCCAAAAAAGATCAATGACGTCACCGTCTGAATTAACAACGTTACTAAAGACGGGCATCGTTGTTGCAGGACTGTGGTTTTCTTTTGCGTGGTTGGTTGTTGGTGCAATAAGCTGTTGTTGATGGTGTGCTGTGATTGACTTGAGTTTTGAGGTTGTTTTGCTGTATTTTGCTAAAAAGTAACGCAAAAGTAATATTGTCACTTAACTCAATGATTTAAAGTGTAAAGAAATAGGCCTATGTAATGCATTACATTTCGGAAGTAACTCGCCCAACACTTCCGATCATGTGTAGGCCTATTGTTACAAATGCAATATCCATGTAATTGGTAATTGGCATAACCTGTTCAAATTCGCAGGGAAAACTGCGCGTTTGATTAAAAAAAAATCTTTTTAGTTGTCCTCACTTCCTGATTGAGACGCTGTGCACCAGTGTTGCATTTGATGTGTGTGTGCTGCATGAGTCACCCTGCCGGCCTGTGATTGGCTGGTAGTGGTGGGAGGAGGAGGGGAGTGTAGGTGAAGAGAGGCTGAGGGGCTGTCTAACAATTTTCCCTCTCGCTCCCTTTACGACCCAGAGAGAGAGACACTCATTCATAAAGAGAACAATTCATTCATGAAAGCTGCCCTGTCTCACACAGAGCCAATGTGAGTTGGTGAGGAGTTTATGGGAGAGGATGAGTCCTGCAGCGAGGTGGTGAGTAAGAGAGCCTGTAGCTCATTGTGATGGAGCTCCTCCCTGCGTGGAGCACACTGGACCAGGACAGCTTTTAGACCAAGCCCAGCCTCACCACTACCACACAGGTGAGTACCAAGCAGGTACAGTAATGCTTGGGTATGGATAGTATGTATAGCAGGGGGGGGTTGGTTGATTGGTTGTGGGACAAAAGACAGACTTCCTCCATGTCTTTCTCCTTTCATCACCACACTTCATAGCCCTTGTCCGAGCTGGAAATGTATAGATCAGGAAGATTAACTGCTTTATCTACTCAGCACAAACCCTTTAAAAAAAACCAACTAATTCTTGGTGTGTAACTTATCCTAAGAGTGCGAACCATGACGGCATGTAGCCTACACAAACCAATCATAATCAAACATCATAGCATGCGCACAGGAAGTCACCTGCCGGCTCCCTAACTTGCGGTCTGATGTC
>JAOPHQ010004025.1:80000-107500 GCA_030340625.1 Merluccius polli
GCACGGACCAACGCACACATACGCACACACAAATATATATATACACACACACAAATATATATATATATATATATATATATATATATGCATCAACAAAATCTACACACCATATGTTTATCAATATTAAACTGTTTTGTAGAATGACGATGTTCTCCAAAAATAATAAATACAATAGGCTACAAACCTTGGCACCAATGCAAGTAGTTCAGTAGCGTTGGCTTCATACATCAAGTCAAGTACATCGAGCCTTTATTGTGGTCACAGAAAATTGCATTAAGTGGGGCTACTTTTATTGATTTATTATGATCTAAATATTGTTTCATATTCAGTATTTTACTGCTTCTGTCATCAAATAAAAAAATGATCACTGGTGAGAATCCAAGCATTTTCATCATCATAACCATAGCTGTCAACATTGGGATGTGAAAGTAAGGGACCACCCCTACCACTGTCCACATACCCCTTATAGTTAGACAAGGGTACGCACAGTGAATCCTAAAATCACCACTTGGCAACTACTTGCTTTAACATATCAGCACAACAACAACGATTGGGTTAGCTAGTTCCTACGTTAGGAAATGTCTACAATGAAGTGGTTATTAAATGGTTTATGTTCTTATAAACCTTTTATAAGAATGGTTAAAAATACGGGAGATTTACGGGAAAATATTTCCCACGGAGGACAGCGGGAGAGAAGGGTAAAATAAGGGAGAATCAGGAATAAACAGGAGGCGTTGACAGGTTTGATCTCATATCTTGAGCCTATATGAATACAATGCAATGTCGCTGTGTTGCTCACGGTCCATTCTGTTTCCACAAGATGGTGCTGCTGTCCTGTTGAAAGCGTTTTCCCTTCCTGCAGAACGGTTCTCTGCATCCTAAATCCATGGATTGACCTTTTATTGTTCTTTACCTTTCATCGCTTTCCACTCCCTCACCTGATTGACTTCCTTGCTTAACAGGCCTATTAAAACAACTTGCTCATGGTTGGACTGCAACCTGACATGATAAAACACCCACGCTGTCCTTTAGCTGCAAACAAGATCTATATGTGAAGATGTAAAATTCAAATAATGGACAAAGGTTTTCATTTGACTCCTTCTTTTACTTGTCTTTTGATTCGGGGTTAGATGTATGGAGAATGGACTAAACATCCACAGCGAAGGGTCAATATTGAGCCTCTTGCAGCCCAGCGTCTGTCACTCAGAGATTGTGCTGAAGTAAGAGATGACAGCATGTATAAAATATGCTGCTGACTGCATGTTGTGCTAAGGCCCTTGTGCTCCTCTGGGCCACATTACGAGGTCTCACCCACATGAATCACCCTCTGTGAAGAGAAACAGGTCCATTGTTCTTCAGGGATGCATTACTTAATGATTGGAGAAGAAAAAAGAAGAAAGAAGAGGGAGCCAAAGTTTGGGAAGAACTAAGATATACCGGCGACTCGGGCCCTGTCAGTCGTATCGCATTGTAAGCCTTGTAGTTCTCCAAAGACTTTATCCGTAATAAAATCCCAGCATGACTTCTGTCTCTTATGTTCGCATCTTTTTTTCACTATGTCCAGCAAGATGTTAGTTTAACACTTGTCAGAGTTGTCACAGTTACAAAAGGCTCAAAAGGCTTTACAAGGCACATATGCCATGAAGGCATAACAATACAGTAGGTAGGAGGAACAACAGAGACACAACTGTCATGATGTGAATGCACTGTACTTTCATGTCATCATCATAATTGTACATCATGCACAGTGGAGGATGAAACTAATTGTGAAATGGTTAGCCTTAACAATGGATAAGGATCAGCAATATGAATCATTCTATATTAATATGAACACAGTGCACATATGTATGTCTGGGTGTAACTCCAGAAAATTAATGTAGAACAATATAAATATATATTATTCCAGATTACTTTTCTGTAGTAGTTACACCCAAAGTGATTAGTCAACTCTGTGACCCTGGACACACCAATGTACACAACGTATCCATAGGAGACTCTCTCATCTGATTGGCTCAGCCCAGAGCTCTGATGCAATCAGACACACACACACACACACACACACACAACAATGTGTTACAAGGGTTTAAAAAATAAAATAAAATTGGGGATCACTAAACCAGGTGCAATTATTTTCCCCTCGTTTCCTCCAGAAAAATGTATGAGTCACACGAGAGCCTCACCCAAAGCCAGGCCCAGTGAGAACAACAATAACCCTGTGTGCGTGTGTGTGTGTGTGTGTGTGTGTGTGTGTGTGTGTGTGTGTGCGTGTGTGTGCGTGTGTGTGTGTGTGTGTGTGTGTGTGTGATGCCATTCTCCTAGATCCAGCAGACCTGCTGATGGCCATGTGCTGTCAGACCTGCTGTGAGCTCACTGTTGGACTCAGAGGAGCTCAGCAGTGCTCTGGGGATAGCGGCCCATAGGCTCAATAGCACTAACGCTCCCGCCCCACCCCAACCCCACCCCAACCCCACCCCAACCCCACTCCAACCCCACCCCAACCCCACTCCAACCCCACCCCAACCCCATCCCACTCCAGCCCCACCCCAACCCCACCCCAACCCCACTCCAACCCCACCCCACTCCAGCCCCACCCCAACCCCACCCCAACCCCACTCCAACCCCACCCCAACCCCACCCCAACCCCACTCCAACCCCACCCCAATCCCACCCCAACCCCACTCCAACCCCACCCCGACCCCACTCCAACCCCACCCCAACCCCACCCCAACCCCACTCCAACCCCACCCCGACCGCTGCTGTAGGTAGGATTCAAGAGTTGCAAAGGGAGAGAGAGAGAGCAGAAAAGAGTCGAAGAGAGCAAGGTTTTAAAACTAAACAACCAAAAAAACCTCCCCTCCCTCTCTGCTCCCTCCCTCCCTGCGTTTCTCCACCATTGAGAAGTGTTACATTTCACACACCTGTGATTGATAGACAAGTTGGATTCCCTGAACCAATCACGGAAGAGATTATCTGATTGGTCAGAAATGACCCAGGAGTCGTCTAACATCTATGTTGTCTCATACAGAGGCAGGCGCAGTCCACTCTCAACAGATATTCTCACAGCGCATTTCACTCACTAATAGCTGAAGGACGGTTTTGCCATTTCTGACAAATTGCACTCAAATAATAGCTCTGACATCTTAACTACAGCAACTTTGTTGATGTGATTAACATAGTTTATTTATCAAGTCAAGTCAAGTCAAGTCAACTTTATTGTCAATTTTCATGAATGTACAGGACATACACAAAAACCGAAATGCCGTTTCCCTCGATCCCTGGTACAAAACAGCTATAAACACGTATACAAATATAAATATTAAAAATAGATCAAAATCACTTGGGAACACCGACGAAGACAAACATGTATACACCACATTTTCGGGACAGAGAGGGGCTATAAACTATAGGGAACCATGAAATGATAAACCCAGGGACAACAGAGGGTTGGTTTATCAGTTTATGTCCCCTAAAAGCTGTTTTTAGTGGACAGAAATAAGTTTACCTGGGCAGCATTAATACAAAAAAAATCCATTGTTGTTGTTCTTCTCAATACTACTACTACTACTACTACTACTACTACTACTACTACTACTACTACTACTACTACTAATAATAATAATAATAATAATAATAATTATTATTATTATTATTTTAAATAATTATACCAATTCTTATAATAGAAGCATTATAGCAGTTATGATGATGGTCTTATTGCATATTAATGCAATGAAATGATTTGGCATCTATCCAATTAATGTAATTAAATGTATAAGAGTAACACTACTTCTAAGGAAGTCTTAATAGTTGTACAATAGACTCAATTGTTGGAGAACAGCAAAATTAGATCATATGGTGTGATTATATTGTGCAACTCCAGTTACAGTAACAGACATGGCTTATTCTACCCACATCAGTTGTCCCGATCTTTAGCTTACTATGCTTGGAATTGTTTTAGTTAAAACACACACACACACACACACACCCACACACACACACAGACACACCACGCACACACATATTTCCCAGACCTTGAAGCGTCTGAAAGGAACAATTAAAGTCATGAACAGCATCCAGAGCACAGGAGCCTTAAATTGTTTCTCATTTCAATGTTATCAGAATGGCTCTGAGTTCAGATCTAGGAGGAAATAGAAACGCCGCTCAGCTATCGAGCTTGGCTCCGTGTCTTGGCATGTTCTCGAAAACATGAAAAAAAAACAAAAAAAACTCACTCACAACAACAATAAAGCGATTTGTGCTAGTTCTATTTCCTGTTGCTGTAGTCCTGGGCTGACTGCGGCTTGCTTTGGCATGATAAACATCAAGAAAATAGTCTGGAGAAAATAGTGGACGATGGAGTTGAGTTGAGCAGAGGTTTTCAAAGTGCGGGTCGTGACCTCATCTGGGGTTGCACAGCCAGCTTGGCCCACGTAGGTCACAACATGGCCACCACCATAATGCAACAGGGGTACAGAGAAAGAAAAGACCTGCATGAACAATCAGACAATATCTACATTGATCTACAAAACATTCAACCCTGATGGTGATGAATCTAATTGAAACACAGTACCAATATTTGGCCAATATACAGTAGTAAATGTGTCACTGTTCCATAATAATATCTACTGCAGTTTTCATTTTTCATTGTAATCGAACTTGCTCTATGGGGCGCAGTTTGGACGGCGATTGGAATTGGATGGATAATATGTTGAGCTCAAGGCGAGTATAAGAACATTAATATTTTAATAATAAGTTGTTTCAGTGTGAACTGCCTCTTTAAACACGAAGCTCCAGGCCTGAGGTTTAGCCTTGCAACCCTGGCTCTCTACAGCTGGCCCCATGAGCTCTACTGGGTGCGGTGTACTGCTCTTAGGGGTGTTGTACACACACGCACACACGCACACACACGCACACACACACACACACACACACACACACACACACACGTGTAGTGCACATATTTAAGTGTGTGTATGTAAGAGAGAACCGTGTGCACTCAATATAGGTTTGTATGTGTGCATATATGTGGGTTTTTGTAATGTTGTACGTGTGTGAGTGTGCGTATTTGTATTGTGTGTGTGTGTGTGTGTGTGTTTCGAGGATGACAGCCGGGCGGGGGGATTCCAGCGACCCAGACAGATGTGGGAGACTCCATTTAAAACATGTTTCTGAGGGTCCTCTTTGAAAGCGCTGGTGTGGGGGCCAGCAGGGACCTCTATGTGCAACGCTCCATTCCTGCACGCTTCCCTCATGCTCCGACCCTGGCGCTCGCTGCTGCTCCCTGGGATACTTTAACCACCAGATCAAAAGTTGGAGTCCAATAAACACAGGCAGGGCGGGATGAGTCACTGGATCATTGTCATGCAGTACACCGCACGTTCTTTCTTTCTTTCTTTTCTTTTCTTACTTAGTTAGTTACTTAGTCACTTCTTTCTTTCTTTCTTTCTTTCTTTCTTTCTTTCTTTCTTTCTTTCTTTCTTTCTTTCTTTCTTTCTTTCTTTCTTTCTCGAGAACATGACAAAAAAAAAAAAAAAAACAACCTCACCCACAACATCAACAAAGTGATTTTTTGCTAGTTAGATTTCCTGTTGCTGTAGTCCTGGGCTGACTGCGGCTTGCTTTGGCATGATAAACGTCCATCTGGAGAAAATAGTCAATGGACGATGGAGTTGAGTTGAGCAGAGGTTTTCAAAGTGCGCAACGTGACCCCACCTGGGGTTTCGCGGCCACCTTGGCCCACGTAGGTCATGGGACATGGCCGCCATAATGCAACAGAGGTATTACATGCAGGGCTTTGTGCGTACATCAGAATGCATCATGGGATTTTTCGTTGTTGGGATATTGAGAGGACTCAAGAGAGTTGTAGTGAGTGAATCCTAAATCAACGTAAATAAACGGTAACCTTTGCCACGTCTCCCCTTCTTTCTTTCTTTCTTTCTTTCTTTCTTTCTTTCTTTCTTTCTTTCTTTCTTTCTTTCTTTCTTTCTTCTTTCTTTCCTTCTTTCTTTCTTTCCTGATGACCCTTACTTTCTTCTACCTCCTCCTCCTCCTCCTCCTCCTCCTCCTCCTCCTCCTCCTCCTCCTCCTCCTCCTCCTCCTCCTCCTCCTCCTCCTCCTTCCTCGGTGAAGGTAAAGGTGTATGTGTCCATTATCTCTCTTGCATAACTACATAGCACTCCTGAGCTAGTGCTGTGGTTCTGAGTAGCTGTGTGTGTGTGTGTGTGTGTGTGTGTGTGTGTGTGTGTGTGTGTGTGTGTGTCTCGATTGGAGTGTGTTTACGGGTTCCGCTGACTGCCTGGTCCAGACGGAGGTGGTGAAGTCTAGCGCAGACATTAGGTCCAGGAAACCGTTTCCATCCCTAAGATGGTCAGACCCGCGCCGGTGACACCAACGCTGTACATAAATCACATGTGTGTGTGTGTGTGTGTGTGTGTGGGGGGGGGGTGTATGTTATGTGTGAGAATGAAAGAGTGTGTGCGTGTGATAATGTGTGTGTGTTAAGTAGGCAGACAGACCAGGCTGAGATGTGAAAAAAAATGTGCAATGTTAATCTATCTATTTAAATATCTGTCTGTCTGCCTTTCAGTCTGTCTGTCTGTCTGTCTGTCTGTCTGCCTTTCAGTCAGTCTGTCTGTCTGTCTGCCTTTCAGTCTGTCTGTCTGTCTGTCTGTCTGTCTGTCTGTCTGTCTTTCAGTCTGTCTGTCCATCCATCCTATTTTGCTCATGGGCAGATAGGGACGCCGTGTCTATCTATCTATCTCCGAAGAAAGAAGGACAGACAGACAAAGAAAGAAAGGAGGAGGGAAAGAGAAACCTGTTTTTACTTCTCCTAATTTTCTCGAAATATTTTGCATGGATATTGGCAGCGAGGAGGAAGACCAGAGGAAATGGTGCGTAGATGCTGCAGCCAATCACAACACACAGTGTGAGAAAGTCTCCCTGCACTTAATGCTCCAGGGGCAGCTGCAGCCCATCTCCACACGATCCCAAACTATCCGCACACACACCGATTCTTGCATTCAAATGTATGTACAACTGCTGTAGGTAATATTAGAGAGTTGTAAAGAAAGGAAGTGCGAGAGAGAGCGAGAGAGAGAGGGGGGGGGGGGGGGGGGGGGGGGGGGGAGAGAGCGAGACAGAGAGAGAGAGAGTGTGTGAGAGAGAGAGAGAGAGAGAGAGAGAGAGAGAGAGGGGGGGGGGGGGGGGGGGAGAGAGAGGGGGGGGGAGAGAGAGAGGGAGAGAGAGAGAGAGAGAGAGAGAGAGAGAGGGGGGGGGGGGAGGGGGAGAGAGAGAGGGAGAGAGAGAGACAGAGAGAGACAGAGAGAGACAGACAGACAGAGAGAGAGAGACAGAGAGAGAGAGAGAGAGAGAGAGAGAGAGAGAGAGAGAGCAGAAAAGGAGAAGGAAGAGGGCACATTTTTGAAACCAAACCAACAAAAAAACTTCCCGCCCTCTCTGCTCCCTCCCTCCCTGCGTTTCTCCGCCATTAAAAAAAAAGTGTTTCATTTCGCGCACCTGTGATTGACAGGCAAGACGGATTCCCCGAACCAATCAGGGAAGAGATGCACCTGATTGGTCAGAAGTGATCCGAGGAGCGGTCTCATCCAGAGGCGGGCGCAGTCGTCTGGAAACAGATCCTCTGACTATGGCTGACGGATGGCTGGGCCGTTTTCTAACCAATTACACTCAAATTGTCGTACCCTGGCATCACTTTATGACATTAGGGAATCTGGAGGGTCGGTCACATTTATTACATAGTTTCATCGGGGGGGGGGGGGGGGGGGGGGGGGGGGGGGTCTTGATACATGACAGCTTTTCTGTGTCAAGGGGGGAGGGTTTGCTTTGCATTGTGTCTTTTCTCCCACACTGTATCCTGTTGATGTGAACCATGAGTTCAAACTAAACCAAGCTTCAGTAACGACAAAAAACCTCCTCGGATGACATCATTACTATCACTCTTACGATGCTGTGTGTGCAGCATGCGTCTAATGAGTCTATGTGCGTGCGCGCGCGCGTGTGTGTGTGTGTGTGTGTGGATGCATGTATTTAGTCATGGTGGCTCTCTGTATGTTTATGCTAGATGTCCAATTAGATGATAAAGTCCAGATGGCTGTGAGTACAGATCTAATGATCGCACGCACGCACACACACACACACACACACACACGCACGCACGCACGCACACACACACACACACACACACACACACACACACACACACACACACACACACACACACACACACACACACACACACACACACATTTGCAATTGGCCCATGTGGTGATGATGACAGCGACAGGTGTATCTGGGTTCCCAGGGTAACCGCGGTCATCCTAGTCATGCTGACAGAGGAGAGGCTGCACCTCCGTAAGCAAGGTGTGGTGACTCACACACACACACACACACACACACACACACACACACACACACACACACACACACACACACACACACACACACACACACACACACACACACACACACACACACACACACACACACACATTTGCAATTGGCCCATGTGGTGATGATGACAGTGACAGGTGTATCTGGGTTCCCAGGGTAACCGCGGTCATAGTCATGCTGACAGAGGAGAGGCTGCACCTCCCTAAGCAAGGTGTGGTGACTCACACACACACACACACACACACACACACACACACACACACACACACACACACACACACACACACACACACACACACACACACACACACACACACACACGTGAAGTGAATTAGAGTGAGGTTAAACAGGTGGATATTATAGGATTTTGATCCAAAAAGTCGGTCCGTTTAGAAACGACTGAAACAGTTAAATAACTTCCATAACTTATTGGACGCAATTACCCTCTGTTTTATTTATCGCGAGAGCTTGAATAAAACATTGGGGAGAGCAGGCACGGATGAGGAGGGAGGTCTACTGTGAGGGAGAGCGAGAGAGAGAGAGAGAGAGAGAGAGAGAGAGAGAGAGAGAGAAAAAGTTTCACCATTTTCATCCTTCGGAATGCATCAACGCCTCTGGATGCACCAGGTTGGACGACAAACGTTGAAATGCGCACTTATTTGTAGCGTTTTTTTTTTTTTTTAAGTGGTTTGACTGGGTTTAATCATTTCACGCAGGTATCTTTGAAACATTGACTTTGGAGAAAGTTGCTAAGGGGAAACTTGGTCCTCTGTCTATCTATCTATCTATCTATCGGGTCTGAGGCGTATCTCCTACCGGGGAGATAAGGTAAAGTACCGCTCACATTGGCGAATTGTGACTCTATTATACTCTCTATTAGAGGCTCGACCTAGAAGTCAGAGTATCTCATGGGCAGACACCCTGCAAAAAATATTAGTCATATATATATCTATATATATATAGATATATATATAGATATATATATAGGCTATATATATTTATTTATTTATTATTTGCACATGCATGCACTTTGCACAGTTGCATGCCTTTTGCGCCACTTTGCATGTAACTGCGGGTCTTCCTTCCCTCCTCCGCAGCGCAGAGACTCGGTAGCGCAGCGCAGAGCGCGTCGGGAGCCGCAGTCGCCAGTGGTGAACCGCTGACCGCTGGAGTAGCTGGACACACTTTGGACAAAAACACAAGAAGAAGAAGAAGAAAAAGGAGACGAAGAAGGAGAAGAAGAAGGAGAAGATGCTAGACAGAGGGCTGCTGGTGCAGCTGCTGCTGCTGCTGCTGGTGGCGGTGCCGTCGCCTCCGGTCGCGGCGGCAGCGGCGGATGGCGACGGCGGCGGCGGCGCGGAACCGGCGGCGGCGGCGGCGGACGGCGAGGCGGCCAAGCCGGCCGAGGCGAGGGCCAGCCGGGCCAAGAGGAGGGGAGGCTCGGACGTCCTCAGAGGGTAAATGGCGCTCCTTTTTTTGTGTGTGTTTGTGTTTTTATTTTAAACCGACTAACCGATACCATGTGTAGCAGGAATAAGGTACTTCTGGGTTGTTTATTTATTTTTTATTTTTCTGGTTTCTGATTTGGTTTCCCCCACCACCCCACCTCTTTCTTTTATCTTTTTTTGTTGTTTTTGTTGTTGTTGATATTTTCCTATTTGCTATTCTGCTTTAATGGCCCAAGTGGTCGGACCTGGAGCAACAGGTGTAGCGGTCTGTACCAACGTGTCCACTGTCTGCATGCGGTATGTCCTCCAGGGACCTGGCCGGGTCCTGGGCCAGGGACCTCAACCGGTTGGCCATGTATATGGAGATAATGCAGATTGAGACCCACACATGCGATTGTGTATGATAGGAAGTTTGGAGCAAACCTAGTAATTAAATATTGGCAGGGATATGGCATTCCTGATGACTGCAATAATAAATTACATCCAAACAAAGGAGGCCATTGGTCGTGTGTGGCTGTAGGAATGTCTGTTGTGCACTGAGACTGGGAGAGATTGAGGGGGGAAGAGAGAGGGAGAGAGGGAGAGAGGGAGAGAGAGAGAGAGAGAGAGAGAGAGAGAGAGAGAGAGAGAGAGAGAGAGAGAGAGAGAGAGACAGACAGAGAGAGAGGGAGAGAGAGACCTGCAGCTTTATCCTTTTCTGGCCAAAAACACCACACCCCAGTTTGGGATAAATCACATCTGCAGCTGTACACAGTGGGTGACTGCTGTAGTTTTAGTTGGTTGTGTGTGTGTGTGTGTGTCTGTGTGTGTGACATGCATGTGTCCACATATATGTGTGTCTGTGTGTGTGTGTGACACACCATGTGTCCACATATGTGTGTGTGTGTGTGTGTGTGTGTGTGTTTGTGCGCGTGTGTGTGTGTGTGTGAGAGAGAGAGAGGGAGGGAAAGCGAGTGGGCGTGTGGGTATGAGCATTTACAAGAGAACGGGAAAAAGAGTGAAATGATTGAAATACAGGTAAAGAGCGAGCGTGAGAGAGCGGGAGAGAGAAAAAACGTTGTACCTCGGCTGTGTAAAGATGACAGCTGTTGATCGGGGTCATATGCGGCAGACCGTTCAATGTACCTTTTTTCGCCGGTATTTTTATTTGACATGTTTCAAGGTCATTTATCAGAACATCTGCATGCAGGAAGGGGAGACATGCTGGCTGCATACTGCGTCTAGCTCCGGCCCCTGGGGAGTAGTGACGCTCGGCCCCTGGAATCGTACAACTATTTCCCTGCCTGTTATATGAATTTCAGTTGTAAACATGACCACTGCATCGAGTACAGTCCAAGTACGCTACTCGGTATATAGTCAGTTGAAGCTCGGCCCCTTCAAATGATCAGCACTGTATAGGCTCTCTGAGATAAGCGAGAGTCCGTCCTGCCTCATAGCCCTTGAGCAAACACATGTCTGGGCTGATTTTGTTTTTTGGAAATGACCTAAACTGAGCTTTCAGCTTTCTGAGTAAACACAAACAACAACGGTTAACCCTTGTAGTGCTGGCGTCTAGAAGAAAATACGTATTGACACACTTGAAGGTGGTCAAAACTGAGCTTTCAAACCGTCGTGCATTTAAAATGATGAGATTGCTTACCTTCAAACAAAAAGTAGAGGTTGAAAGTCAGTGGTGTGTTGGTTTATTACTCAGTAATCACTAAATACTGTGCCTCTACCTGTGGACAATAACATTTGTTGATAACAAAAATGGCATTGGTTGCTAATATTGATGTACAACCCCACCATATTGGTTGTGAGGTGGAGAATGACGGTACAGGCCCTGTTTAGCATTGGCATTTACTTTGAAAGTAAATGCCAATGTTTTTCAAAGTATCAATATCATAATGTTAAAAAAAAAACATTTGAGGGGCACAGTTATACATTATTATTACACATACACTAGTGTGAAAGCTATGTGATGATTATTCTAGATTTTCATGGCCACACCTGCAGTACTGCAAGGGTACTGCAGGTGTGGTCAGTGGGATTTTATTGTTGAAATACATATATTCTTACAATAATCGAAAAAATAATGTAGATAATTGAAAATAAATAAAATTATAATTATTGATCAGTGAATATAGTATTATGTTGTTTTTTTCACTTTGTTTATTCCTTCATATGTTTTCCATTGATGTTTTGTGTCGATTTGTGTTTGCTAAATAAAACACTGGGAGCATAAGCAGCACTGCTGACTTTTTCTTTCCACTGTTTCCCACTGGCCATGGCCTTCTTGCAGTAATAATTATGTATAAAGGGGGCGCTGGCACTGTTTGCTCAGCCACTGCATGTATATTTATCTTTATTACTGTTGCATATGAGGTCTGCAAAAAGGTCTTGATGACAATTTAGTGGTACACCTAAAGTCAAAGGTTGGGAACCACCGCGCTAGAGCTTCATGATTCTCCATCATTCTTCCCCAGGCCTAATGTGTGTGGAGCCAGAAACAACGCTTTCTGCTGCCCAGGCTGGAAGACCCTGACCGGAGGGAACCAGTGTATCGTCCGTAAGTACCCCATCATTCACCAGGTATCAGGAACACCTTCTCAGTTTCAAAAACCCCTCCCAAAACTATAACCCTTCGGCAGTGTTTAGCCGTGGATGAATGCTAGACTCCGGGGTCCAAAAGTAACTTTTAGAATTTTGTCTTTTTACCCGCCAGATTGATAATCTCTATCGGCCAAGCAATTGTTATAATATGTAACCCTGAATTTTTTTACCTGCCAAATGGTCAAATCTATCCACCACTGGCTGATGGCATGTGTTAATTTTGGATCCTGCTAGACTCTCTACTTACTTATTTTGGAAGCAAAGCAGCTGAAATGCAACTATGTGCATAATGATTGAAATTCCTTTTGAATTCAAGTTGTTAATTTGACGATTAAATTATTAATTTCAAAGAATAGATTATTAATTAAAGTAAGTAGTTATTCTAAAATTCTCCATGGATCTAAGCAGCCGGGTTTTGACTAGTTTGTGTGTGTGTGCGTGTGTGTCTCTCTCTCTCTCTCTCTCTCTCTCTCCCTCCCTGTCTGTCTGTCTCTCTCTATTTCTTTCTCCACCTCTCATCTGACAGAACAGTTCTGCCTGTTGAGTAGAGTGATTGCAGTCTGGCTAGCTGTCTGCCTGAGGTCGCTCTAATGACATTGTTTAGCAGTGGGGTTCAGGGAGTTTGGAGTCTGGGGCTGGACGGTACCTGATTGGAGTGAGGGCCACTGCACCATGCCAACAACACTGTGGGAAGGGGAACAACAGCCAGCCTCGCTTCATCTCACAGTGGATAGAAACAGTTAGCTGGATGTGGACAAAAGGGCAAAAATGAAGCTTGGCACCTCTGCCAAATCGTCCCCAATTATCTAAGAATGATATGAAAACACAGATATGCCCGTGTTCTAACTGGGGTCTATTTTAGTTTTAATGGCTTGGCTGTACTATATGTTTATTTACATTTATTTCCCCCTGATACTGCAAAAAAATACTCTTGTAATTGCAGTAACTAGGGGGGCAGGGTAGGCTAGTGGTTAAGGTGTTGGTGGTGACCCCCAGCTGGAAGCTTCTATGTCCGAACGCCCGAGTGTCTGCTGTCTACCTGTAGACTTCCTTGAGCAGAATAGTATTAAATAGCAAACTGCGACATGTGGTGTTCATACCGAATTTGACTCCAGTGAAAAAGGGCCGATGCTCACAACCAGGCGATGCTGAAAACTTCTTCATTGACTAAAGTGTGACTTGTGACTTTTGCAGCAATCTGCCGCAGTACGTGTGGAGATGGATTCTGTTCCAGACCCAACATGTGCACTTGCCCCACCGGCCAGATCTCTCCTTCCTGTGGGACCAAGTCAGGTCTGTTCAATGTGATGTCCGTTTTCTCAATAGGTCATTGCTCTACAGCTGGACCTCACCGGTCATGTTCAGGGAGATCAGTATTGCTTTCAGGACATATTTTGGCCAGTATCTCCTATCGGTGAATATAAAGCACTCAGCAGATTGAAATACAGTTCTGTGGTGCTTATATGAACTTTGCTTACAGTGAACATGAGTGGATGGCTCAGGGGATATGAGGCCAGTGTCTCAACACAGCGAAACTAGGATTTATGCTAACACTTAACGATACGAAGCGCACTAATTTATGTCAGAAAGGCCTGTAGGGGAGCCCATCCCACACGGTTTCTCAGTGTGGCTTCTCGATTGTCAAAGAATAAAAAATTATTGTCACGATATCGTATACACTGGCTCCACTTATCAAATTATATAATAACTCACCAACACAATCCAAGAGTACATGTTAGAAAGTAAGACTACAGTAATGAGCTTGGACCGTGGACTGTGTTCCTAAACAGCACTTAATGCAGTCCCGAGATCGCAAAACAGTATCTATGTTGCAATCATGTGCTTGAAAGTAGAGGCCTATCCTTGAAAGTGGAGCCTTTTTGTGTGCGATCAGAGTGGGCGTCTGTCTTGGATGGAATCCACTGTCAACAGTCTCCTCTATGACGCTCTCATGGAGCGGCTCTAGCAGCGCTCTCTCCCTGTGTGCTCATCTGTTTATAAACCTCTACTTCTAGGAAGATCTAATCACTAAAAACTAACCCAGCTTCGTGTGTGTGTGTGTGTGTGCGTGCGTGTGGATTGTCTGAATGTGTTTTACTGCGTGTGTATGTCTGCGTGTGTACTGTATGTGTATGTGTGTGTGCATGCGTCTGTGTGTGTGTGTGTGTGTGTGTGTGTGCGTGCGTGCGTCTGTGTGTGTGTGTGTGTGTGTGTATTACTGTCCACAGTCCAGCACTGTAACATCCGCTGTATGAACGGAGGAACGTGTGCCGAGGACAATTGCCTCTGCCAGAAAGGCTATGTGGGAAACCACTGTGGACAACGTAAGACCCACTAAAACAACACACACTACACAATGTCACTTTAAAAATCAAACTTATTCAGCACCAACTCCTATCACCAGACTTAGTAAACATTCTTTACAGTTCCTGGACCATCATTTCCTTCAGGTTGTCTCCTGGTTCCTCCGTAAACCTTTTGCTCCTCTTGTTTCCCTCTCTCTCTCCAGCGGTGTGTGAGAACGGCTGTCTTAACGGAGGCCGCTGTGTAGCCCCCAACCGCTGCGTGTGCACGTATGGCTTCACGGGAGCCCAGTGTGAGAGAGGTAAGCAAAGCCCCACGTGCCATGAGTCAGCCCTCCCCCCCCCCCCCTTCTCTCCACATCCTCGCGCTCCACGCCGTGGTCATTAACCGTTACCCCCCACCCTGGCCGGCAAGACCACATGCACAGCTCTGGTGAAGAGCATGGGTTTGAGGTTTGAGGTTTGAGGTTTAGTGGTTGGTTGGTCGGTTGGTTGATGTGGCTACGGGCTAATCCAGCTTGGTCACAGAAATTAAGTTTGGGTGGGGGTATGAAAATTGGTGTGTTGTGAAATATTTGTTATATTTTGTCAAGAGTGAGTGCATCTATGACGGCTGTTTTCCTGCTCGTTTCCTGCTATTTTCCACATTTCCACATTACAAAATAAAAACAACACATTACCGGTTGAAATGGTCAGAGCCTTGGAGGGATACAAACACTGCAGGGTGTTGCACTGTGTTGCACTGTGTTGTGGTGTGTGAGTGGGATTTAGATGTGTGATGGTGCACATAGCGCAGAAGTGCCATCCAGCCAGTTTTGCTTTTCCTTAGTGATGCCATTGACCCCTAGAGGTCACTGCCGTGACCTTTTTTCAAGTTAACGTTTCGGCTCCCAGCCGAGCTTATAATTACCGGCATCCTATTTTTTTTTTCAAGTAGCGGTCACGACAGCCGTGGGACTGAGCTTGGGCGTCCTCCAGTGTTGCTTTAACCCCACCACTAATGAGACAGTGTCCGTCCATTCGGTGGACGAGGGCCAGGCCTATCTGTCCTGACAGGCTTTCAACATGTTGTGACTTGGGTTTCCACTCTGTCCTGCGGGCGATCTGGCCTGGAGGTTCTTGCGGGACTGGTGAGAAGGAGAAGTTTTGTTGTCATTTTTTTCTGAGGTCGCCTCTTACAGCTGAAACCACTACTATAATCATGCAGTTTGAAGTTTATGAAGTATGGGGTGGGTGTGTGTGGTGTGGTGTGTGTGTATGGTGTGTGTGTGTGTGTGTGTGTGTGTGTGTTTGTGTGTGGGCGTGGGTGTGTGGGTGTGTGGGTGTGGGTAATGTAAGAGGGCACATGAGGTTTCTAGCTTTAATTACATTGGATTTATGTGATGAAATATTAAACATGTCAAATATTAAAAAATGATGATAGATAGGCAGGTCTTCTTTGTGTTTGTGTGTGTGTGTATGTGTGTGTGTGTGTGTGTGTGTGTGTGTGTGTGTGTGTGTAAGTGCGCCTGCATGCGTGTGTGTAATTGCTTGTGTTTTGTATGTTGAGAACAAAGGTTCATGACATTGCCCTGAATGACCTTCATTAGCTAAAAATGAACTGTGAATTGGCTCTTGTCAAAACCCTGTTCGCTGTTTTGATAAGAGCCATCATAGATTCTCCACAGAATAAGTAGACCAATGAATGCGGTGGGTGTCTCGAGGTGAACTTACTTCCAATGGCATTTCCAGTGGCTTGTGTTCACGTGGCTGGCATCCATTTGGCTCCGTCATCATTCCTCAAGTATTACCGTTGTGCTCTCAGAGCCCCTCCCATTTCTCCACTCGCACTCGCACACACACACACACACACACACACACACACACACACACACACACACATGCACAAACACAAACACAAACACACACCCCTCTTACACACATACATACACACGTAACACAATGTAAACACACACACACACACACACACACACACACACACACACACACACACACACACACACACACACACATGCACACAGCTTTCTTAATGTCATTTACAGAAAGGTATCTGCTTAGAACGGGATCTTATCACATTAGCAGAACTGGGAGGTTTTCTCCTGCACGTATCCCAAGGAGGGGAGAGAGAGGCTAGCTGGATATCCGATCCAAAGGTATTCATAGTAGGGCCCATAGAGCTGTGCTGCTTTTCATAAAACTGTGGAAGGTTTAGCTGTGAGACAGCAGGAACCTTCGGTGTTGTTTAAACAATGCCCTGCTCAAAACTTCTATGACACTAAATGTTTGTGTGTGCTTATTATTTTTATATAGATACCTATTAGGGCTGGGGGTTATGGAAAAATGTATTATCGAGAAAAATCACAATATGCTAATTCATTCAAAATACCATCTAAAAAGCTTAACTGGGATTTTGAAGTATATCTAAATATAAAGTGTGGTATTTGACTAAGTTTCAAACCTCATATTTTGATTATTTAAGGGAATATGGTAATTCATGGTAATTGATTTATAAAACTGGGTATTGCGATAAGTCGATATCTCCATTACATGGCGATACAATACTATTCAAAGACGATAAACGATAATATTTAATTATTTCCCAGCCCTGATACATATGCATAGCAACATTAGTGCAGATCTTTATTAGGTTGAGGTTACTAATCTTGTCTTCTTTGGTGACTGGCCAAAAGACTTAGACAAGTGGCAAGTGATTTGGCAATTTTTGGTAAAGACATAGGCTATATGTCATGTGGGGTAGTATATGGGTCATTTTGCAAGTGTGCAACTTCCTTCAATTTTGGAAACAATAGAAGAAAAGGCCATCACAGAAGTGAAATTGCTGAAATCATGGCAACACTACCTAGCAAAACAGCAACAGTTAAAGTATGACCTTATAGAGATAGACGTATTTTCCGTTACTCACAAATTGATTTGGGCTGGAATGTTGGACTAGTGAAAAGCAGTGACAGTCATAATCGCACACACCGTATCCTTGGTTTCTTCTGCTGAAATGGTTGGCAGTGAAACAATGGCCCTGAGCATTTCAGTGTGACACTCCTGGGGTGGGAGGTGATAGACTGGTTTGAATCATACACTCGTCAAGCAAATCACGGGTTAAGCAGTCAGGTAGTGTGAGAAAAGATAGATAGATAGTCAGCTTGTCTCCTAATGCCACAGTAATCGTCTCTGTAGCTCAGGAGATATTCCTTCCTTCCTGTTTGTGTCTTGTTCTTTGTCTCTTTGCTTGTCTGTGGTTGTCAGGTATTGTTGTATTGTGTTCCTTTGTGTCTGTGTCTGTCTGTGTCTGTGTGATTGGAAAGGTGCATGAGTGTGTATTTCTGCATGCACAGCGCACACTATGTCTTTGGGCTTAGTTTCCCCAAGGTGGCAACATTCATATCAGCCATGATATGACATCACACCCAGCAATGATTAAACCATATCAAACCACTCACATCCATATGAACACAATCACATCCATATGAACGCAAGCACATCCATATGAACGCAAGCACATCCATATGAACAAACTCACATCCATATGAACACAATCACATCCATATGAACGCAAGCACATCCATATGAACGCAATCACATCCATATGAACACAATCACATCTATATGAACACAATCACATCCATATGAACAAACTCACATCTATATGAACACAATCACATCTATATGGACACAATCACATCCATATGAACACAATCACATCTATATAAGCACAATCACATCCATATGAACACAATTAGAACAATACTAACACACTCACATTAGGGCTGTGCGATATAGACAACATCTTCTATTACAATATGGGTCATTTCATATCTTGAAAACGATATATATCACAGTATAGTACATTTTCTGTAAATTCGATGAAGGAATTGTCTACACAAAATAACCACATGCCTCATGACTACTTTTTGATAATCCTGTGAACTAAATACAAATGAAAGGCACTTTCTCTTTCCTCCTTTGGAAGTGATGTTGAGCAGAACTGTCACAAATGATTATTATAGTAAACAACACTCAGTTTCAAGTTTCAGAAATATTCAATAGTGCAGCCAATAAACAAAATAAGTATATGCATATAAAATATAAAGAGTAAATCACTCTGATTCAGAAATCTCCAGTAGTGCAGCCAGTAAACAAAATAAATACAATATCACTATAAAATATAAAAAGTAAATATATCACTCTGTTTCAAGTTTCAGAAATCTCTAGTAGTGCAGCCAGTAAACAAAATAAGTACAATATAAACACTCTTTTTCAAGTATCGACCATTGACCATCAAAAGTGCCTCTTGCCAAAGACTCTTTCAAACTCGTTTGAGATTTGCTTTTCTTTTCATCACTTCCTTGAATGTAGATCACATCTTTTGGCTCTCCCTGTACTGCCACTCCCACTCCTGAGTGTCAGACTTCTTGTCTCCAAACCTCGACCAAACGACAGAAGTGCCCCCCCCCTTTTAGGTACAAGTTCTTCATCTTGTTGGGCTTGGGCTGAGTCTTGTTCTGTCTCGGACTGTTGCAGGGACGTTTTTTCTGCGTCACGCTCCTCCATGTTTGTTTTTGTATTCGTTGTGTAATGAACGTAAAGCAAGGTCCGAATGACGTCAATTACTGCCGTAAAGCAGTTCTGCAGCTTCTTTGCGAAAATTGTGATAGGAACGATAGAGGGAAATATCTATTGATAGACATTTTTCCCTCATCCCACGATATATATCGTCATATCGAACAGTACTAACTCACATCCATATCTATATCAACTCAATCACATCCATATGAACACAATCACATCCATGTCAACACAGTCCTATCCATATGAATACACTCAAATCCATATGAACACAATCACATCCATGAACACAAACATCAATATTGACACAATCACATCCATATGAACACAAACATCAATATTGACACACCCACACCCGGAAACACTCACATCCACATTACCACATTCATCCATATTGACTCCGCTTATATCCATATTAACACACAACCACATTTATATCAACACACTCACATCCATACTAACACACTCACATCCACAAGGCCTGGGATTCATCCTCGCTGGTTGCTCTCAGACCTTCCAGCCGATGGACGGACCAATCGGAGGCTGCCGTTTGTTCTAGGAGGTGGGCTAGTTGATTATGCAACACAGGCAATGTGCCATGCTGACTCAGCTCATTTCGGTTTTGCATAGAATTGCCTATTGAGCCTGTTCAGCTTTCACCCACATGTATCATCAAAAACTGTAGATAAAATCCATAAAAATATCAGATAGCCTATGTGAATTGCTGCAGCTCTTTATCTAACGAGTTCGCAGACAGCGGATGCACACACGGTCAGTACACACTACATTTAAAGAGGTGTTTTGCGAGCATTTCTTTTCATTTTTGTGGTTGGGGTGCATTGGAAAATAATGAACTGTCTCTCCGGGTGCCATGGCTCCCGTCGTAACGTTGCTGCCATCGGTTTCAGCAAAAATAAATGATATGAACGGCAATAAAAATAGATTTGTTCTGTGTTCCCACCTCCATATCACAACGACACACTCCTACATCCGTATGAGCACACACACACACACACACACACACACACACACACAGCGTCCCACACGGCTCGGTTCATAAGAGAACTTCATGCAGAGGAAGAACGATTTTGGGAGCTCTTCCCCGAAGCTCATTTGACCTACTTCCCCGTCAGGTTTCCACGCAGGTTTGTTTCTGCTGCCTGTTGTTGTGTGTTTGACTCGCCCGGGTCCCCAAAGCGAGCGAGAGACAGCCAACCTTTCCATTGTGTACGGCAGCCAGTGAAATGCTGCTGACACTCATTAGTCGCTAATGAGTCTGAAAACACTGGGCTGTGTCCTGAACCCCAACCCCCCCCCCCCCCCCCACACCACCTCCGTATGATGTGTCCTGTCTGCCAAGATGGTTCTGCATGCATCCAAAAGTAGAGCACAAACAAATGGAAAACAACATGCTTAATCACTCCTTGTTCTCGAGACCATCTCTCGCTGGACTTAGATGAGGGGGGTTTTGTGTGTGCTTGTGTGTGTGTGTGTGTGTGTGTGTGCCTGTGTGCGTTTGTACGGCTTTCTTTATATGTGTGTCTGTGTATTAGTGCTTGTCTGTGTATGTTTGTGTTTGTGTATTTGTGCGAGTGTATGTATGTGTGTGTGTGTCTGTGTATTAGTGTTGCTGTGTCTGCGTGTGCGCGCGTGTGCGCCCGACCGTGCATGTACGTGTGTTTGCGCGCCCGTGTTGTGCGATTGTTCCCAGATGTACATGTTCATGGGTGGGTCCCCCAGCTGTATGCAGTTCACAGATAGAAAGAGCGAGAGAGAGAGAGAGAGAGAGAGAGCTATCCGACGCTCCCTGTTTACCCCAGGTGACTGTTTAAGTGCGCTTCTTCTCTGCACTGTTTCATGTCGGGATGTGTGTCTTCTAATTCCCCCCTCTCCCCCGGTTGCAGCCGTAATAAGCAAGTATTATGTCGGATGGATTGTGTGTGGCACTCAGACAATAATAACACATAGACGTTTAATCTGGAGAAAAAGGGAAACCTGTGTTTGCCATTTACACAGTCGACTGTACTTAACTTATATGGGCGCCAAGTCAAAACTTTCCATAGCGCCCTGTAATTGCCCTCCATGAAGAGTGTGTGTGCCTGGTTGGTGTATTCCTTTGTTGCCTTCTCAATAAGTGACACTGACTATCAGGTAGATAAAGGGGGGGGTGACTCTTGGCCATAATTAGCCAGCCACACATCCACTTAACCTGATTCAATGTATAATTTCGG
Organism: Merluccius polli; assembly: GCA_030340625.1. Lineage (NCBI taxonomy): Eukaryota > Metazoa > Chordata > Actinopteri > Gadiformes > Merlucciidae > Merluccius > Merluccius polli. The sequence goes on from JAOPHQ010004025.1 coordinate 101,562, forward strand.
GAGCCAATGACAAGGGAGCAATGGAAATGAGGAATGCAACATGATATACACACGATGTAAACAGCATTAGAAACTAATTCCAACCCAATTCTGGACACGTGATTGTGGTAGCAACAAGGAACTTGTTTTCCTTTCTACACAAACTGGAGGAATTTCAGTGCAGTGTTTACTCTTAGCCATGCCTCTTCCATCTATTTTGTTGGGGAAAAAGGTACACAGAGATAGAAAGATGTGGCTCCATAGCTTCATCTCGGCAGGATTGGCGTTATGCTAAAGCTTAATAGAAGAATAGAGAGATAGGGAGAGCGAGCGAGAGCGAGAGCGAGAGAGGGAGAGATGACCCAGTTCTGTTTCGCACAGTGAAACCGGAGAAAGAGGGACCTGTGGAGGCTGCCGTGCACGTGACAGTCCTGGGCTGGGCCAAGGTCCAAACGGGAAACGCACAATGTCTCGTTTGTTTTAAAACGTCTGTAATGTTGGAACGGGTCTCCCTCTTTCCTCTCACCGTCTGTTGTCTGCTGTGAAACGTGGAAATTATTTTTGCTTTTGGAATTAGTCCAGATTCTATTGGGAAGAGACGCTCTTCCCTCTTGCTCTCTCCCTGTCTCTCTGTCTTACCCCCATCCCCATTTTCTCTCTTTCTCTATTTCACCTTCTCTCTATCTCCATTTTGGGTCTTTTTTTCCCCAATGTTTTTGTCGTACTTGCGAAGACGTTCGATGATATGCGATACGAAATGAGAGCGCAGGCTGATGGAGTGCCAGGCAGCAGATGACACAGAGAGTTTGGGGAAATGTTTTATTTAATCCTAAATAAAATAAAAAGAGCACACTTAGCGCAACACTTCCAGACTTAGCATCAATGCTTTACTTCACGTTCTGCAGCCCTGGAGCCCGGTGTTTCCACCGTACACCGGGTGTTGTGTTGGACAGGGTGTGTCCCCCGGCACCCGGTGCGGCGTAAACCCCGTACCGGGTGCTGTGGACACACCCTGTCCATGGACACGCTGGTCTAAGGAATGATGACCTATTCCCCAGATTGCGTGTGGCTGGGAAGCTGTTTTAAAAGCAGCACACTTGGACAGATGTTGAGTTGTCCACTTGGTCCCGGAGAACACAGATAAAGAAAACAGCCTGATGGATGCATCATATGCTCGGCAGACGGGCACCGGCACACTGGTATCTGCTGAACGCTTGTACTGGTTGTGTGGAGGTGTGTGTGTGTGTGTGTGTCCCCGCCCCCCCCCGCCCCCTCGCTGCATCTTTTTTAGTGTCTGTTACTTTGTGTCCAGGGCCGCCCACATTGTTCTAAAAGCTTTTCCAGACCTCTCCACTATCTCTGCCTTTTGTCTATCTTATACACACACACACACACACACACACACACACACACACACACACACACACACACACACACACACACACACACCTTCTAGGTAGCTAGGGAGGTGATTACAATACAAAAAGCAGACAGTGCCTGGCTCAGTGTGAGTGCTGCTGTGTGCCATTCTGTGATTTTATGACATTCAATAGGTAAACGATTCGCTATCACAAATCTTGTGTTAGAGTACATTTATAGAGGGTTGTTTCTTTTGAAATACCTCAGAGAGCTTCCTTTGCCATATAAACCAAACAAAAGTGTGGAATGTTCTTATTTTTAATTTTCTTAGGCAGGGAAAAGACCTCCCCGTGTGGTACCGCTGATTTACAACAGAGACGCATGCCGGCTCACGGGGGGGAAAAGAATCACGTGTCTCCCGCCGGTGACGTCGAGTTCGCCGTCCTCTCCATGCATCATTTATACTGCGGCCGTGGCTCCGGCGAAGCCTGTTTGACTCACTCAACGCCATTCGACCAGCTCTTATTAGTGGCCGAGTTAGTTGCCTGTTTCCGAAAAACCACATTCCACTTGTGCCATCACCATCACCTGAGCGCCGCAGTTGGGAAAACATTTGGTATCTTCCACCGCTGGTAGCTGGGTTCATGTGTGGTGCAAACCACAGAAGGAGACATCTGCAATAATAAAGAGTTCTCAAGAACTAGTTTCAGCGTCTCGACTGTGACGAAAGGGTTTAGCTGAGAATAACACGGTGCATGGCTTTCACACACAACTTTTGTTTTATCTTTTATCTTTGTTTTTGTGCCAATGGCCATTCTTGGCATGATCTCTATTCTATTGAAGCACTTTGACTGTGAATATGTATTCATCACGTTTTTTCCCTCCCTGGGTTGTGTGTTGTGCAGACTACCGGACTGGACCTTGCTTTGCCTCGGTGAGCAACCAGATGTGCCAGGGCCAGCTGACGGGCATCGTGTGCACCAAGACGCTCTGCTGTGCCACGGTGGGCCGGGCCTGGGGTCACCCTTGTGAGATGTGCCCGGCGCAGCCTCAGCCCTGCCGGAGAGGCTTCATACCCAACCACCGCACCGGGGCGTGCCAAGGTAAGACCCAGCCCCCCCACCCCCCGGACTCCTGTTTCCTCTGTGTCTCCCTGCTCCGTTTATCTGCATGGTCTTATCTCGTTGACTATACTGTCTTGAGTTGTCTGTCTGCTCCCTCGCCACACTGAGTCATTCTATTCATCTCAGGCCCGAGGCGACAGGGAAGGGTGGATGTCATGTATGCATTTGTGTTGTGAAGAACTTATTTCATTTTACGTTATACCATGGCCATGAATACTTGATTCTGATTGGCTGGAGGGGTGTTGATTGACTTTCGATTGCACGGCTATGACGTGATCATAACATAAGTAGTCTTATCACCGGTCTAAAAATAAATGTGCTAAACAAAACGTTAATTGTCAACTTGGACTGTACTCAGACAGGACTTTGTTTAGAAAGCTTCCCTGTTGCCAGGTCGTTACTCAGGTCGTCTCTATTTATTGGAGTAATAAGGTAACGTTGCCATGTCGTTACTAAGATCGTCTCTATTTACTGGAATAATAAGGTAATGTTGCCATGTCGTTACTAAGGTCGTCTCTATTTACTGGAGTAATAAGGTAACGTTGCCATGTCGTTACTAAGGTCGTCTCTATTTACTGGAGTAATAAGGTAACGTTCACATTCCATATGAATCTCATTTTAACTTGACATTAGGTATTAGTCAGACCCATATATTTCTCCGGTCATTTGCCGTTTGTTTCCAGGAACACAAAAAAGTAGTGTGAGCTAAAAGTTGTAATTTTGAGACAGAATTACCCCAAAATATGAATCAACACCCTTATATTTTGAATGATTTGCAAGTGGCCATGGTATAAGCGGGATAATCCACTCCGAGGTGTGCATGTATCGAAAAAATAATGCACTGCGCTGAGGCAAACCCCCCTCTTAGCCTGTGTCGTGCGTTGTGCATTATTTCGATACATGCACACCTTGTCTGCGATTATCCCTTACTTATACAACAGTTAGTTCCAACCGAGTCATTTGATTGGACAAGAGGCATTCAATGAGTGCTGATATTCAGTATAACAGCACTGGGACTTTTAACTATACATGTATCACTCCGCTTTACAGGTGCTCTAATAACCGTTAATTACATCGACGATCAACGTATGATTTCACTTGTTACACAATAAATGGAAACATACAGATGAATGTACATGATACAAAGATGCTGGTCTGCGGTGACGTGTAGACCTACATGAAGTAGCAAGCTAGTGTGCAGGAAAATGTTTGTGTTGCTTGGGAACAGTCCAGTCCCAGTTCAGCTGCAGAACTATTTGTGTTGGCGGAGCCAAATAAATGATTATGTAAACAAACGTATCGTAATCTCTTGTGGCTTATTACCGTCAACTAATAAATGGTGCTTGTAGAACTGTTGTATAGAAGCAATATCACACTCGAGGTCATGCTGTTATACTGAATATCAGCATGCGGCCCTCGTACCGACGACCGAATCACATACTTACATACTTGCTTACTTACATACATAGTTATGTATGGTAATGTGTGAAGTCGTGTATGATTTCAGACCAAAACTCTCCATTACAATTCTTAAGGTGATTTCCTTCTGATCTTCTCCTGCATTTGAATACAGAGTGAACCCCCCCCCCGTAAGACTCAATATGTTTTCATATCATATCACGTCCACTTGCCTAGCCTAGCTCCACTTCCTTCACTTCTTTTTTATTCCATTTTAAGTTTTACATCTCTCTCTCTCTGTCTCTCTCTCTGTCTCTCTGTCTCTCTCTCTTACCTTTCCCCCGTGTCCTTGCCCACTTTCCCAGCTCCATGGGATTAGGTCTAATTGGGTTGGATTGGGGTGGGTGGCAGTGCCCCCCTGCGTGTGCGTGGAATGCCCCCAGACGCCCACTGCGCTGGGGCTGTCAGAGGCGGTAACACGGGTCAGTGGCGCTGCCACGTGTGGGGAGCTCATTCCTGGTGAGGCAGACGTCTCCCTGTCTGCTCCACACCAGACAGCTTTAGAGCCACCTGCAGGGGAGGGGGAGGCAAGGTGAACCGGGCCAAGCCTCGGTGGAACGCACTGTTCCCGGGGACGTTGCGTTGGCTCACGCAGGCCTGTAAATATGTTGTTGCCGCTATTGGAATGCGGTCACGTGGATATATGGTATCAGGTCTTTGCGGATGTACGCCGGTAACCTTCTCCCTTCTTTCTCTTTTATTTTCTCACTTAATTTGAGTCTTTCTACATGAGTCTTTCTATATTCTAGTTCTTGGATGTGTCTGCATAATTGAGCGTTCTGTGCGTGTGTTTATGTGTGTGTGTGTGTGTGTGCGTTTGTGTGTACATGCGCGCGTGTGTGCGTGTATGTGTGTGTGCCTGTGTGTGTGTGTGTGTCCTGATGTGTGTGTGTCCACATGTGTCATTTGGGTGAGTCCATGCATGTCTATGTGTGAAGGAGCCCCTATCAAGTGTGTTTTCTGTGTGTGTGTGTGTGTGTGTGTGTGTGCAGATGTGGATGAGTGCCAGGCCATCCCTGGTCTGTGTCAGGGGGGGAAATGCATCAACACCGTGGGATCCTTCGAGTGCAAGTGCCCCGCTGGACACAAGTTCAACGAAGTCACACAGAAATGCGACGGTAAGAACTAAAGGTCCGAACTGCCAAATAACGGATGGTCCGATTGTCTTATGAGCCAGCAGCGCAGTACGTTGTTTTCTCTTGCCTGACATTTACTCATTACGAACGGTGTAGCAGAGTTTACGGCCCCATCCGACGAGGTTGTGGTCAACGCCACCCCAGCCAGTGGTAGTGTGATTACTAAGTAGATATAAAAGACTACATTTATACCAGCTCTGCACTCTCTAAATACGTTTCATTCTGTTGTTTTTTTTAAACCAAAGCACAAAGCTTATTTTCACTTTAAAACCACCAGGTTTGTACAATTTTCTTGCAAAGCTTTGAATATAAAACTTCTGACTCCCTGGCAAACTTGCCATGATCACATGTAATGGCCTTTTTTTCAGTCTGAGAAAACAGTAACAGTCTGCCTGAAACATTTATAGAAAAATCTGCTCTCTTCGTCTCTTCTACTTTACCATGTATTAAGAGTTAAACCAAAAAAATATTGACTTAGTAACAGATTTTTTTTCAGTAGAGCTCCAGACCAGAAGTTTCACCTCTGGTGGGTTTGGGTATAACCAAACAGACCGAACACGGGGTATGTGGCAATCATTTGCTGGGTAAAAATATGCACAGTTTTATGCCCAGAAATAATTGCCGGAAACTTCTGGACTGTGTAAAAGACATTTCAAATGGGTCTACTATTTCTTAACAGACACTCTGCATTGTGATTTGAAGTTGGTTAGTTGTTAAAAGCAGTGCTGCAGCGATCCTGGATTCAATATCCTCTGACAAAACGTGTTTCCATTGTCCTTGCCAGCATGTGTTTCAGTCATTCTCACAGACACTAAAGGTTCAAGTTTAAGTTTGTAGTTTCAAGCTTAATAACTCACTATAGCAAGAATTGGCAAAACTTCAG
>JAOPHQ010004025.1:112500-139172 GCA_030340625.1 Merluccius polli
TTCACTGATAAAGCCAGGGAAAATGAAAAAAGTCTGGCTTCAACTCTGTCGGACTAACTCACAGACGGACGTAAAAATATGGGTGAAAGCATAGCCTTGTTGGTGGAGTGAATACATTTTAGTATTCATACATCGGTTGTATTTCTGGCATGTGAGTTTGAAGCTCGATGTTTTGTTCGGTTAGTCTGGAAAGTGTCTACTTTAATTGTTCTTTGGGTTCCCCGGTCTCTCTATGATGTGCTTCTCAGAACAGCCAGCGAAAAATCCCCCTAAAAGCCCTGGAAAAATCCCTCCACACACAGACCGGGCCAGCTGTAGGGGAGAGCGGGGGCTCAGCTCTTCTGAGAAGTGCTAACAGCAACCCTGCCCTGAACTTGTTCAATAGAGAGGGAATGGTTGGTTTTTGCCCGAACCATGACACTACAGAAGCACTCCCGCTAATTGATTAAAGATGAGATGTTCCGCCTGACCCCCATAACAATGCCTCGAAAAACAGACATGTCAACTTCGGTAAAAGGCGAGCAATCTACTGTTCCTATGCAAGTGAATAAGACACCTTAAGACCCTTAAAAAAACCCAACATGAAGTAAGAACGAATGCCTTCGGCGTTTGACGGTTCAACGTCAGAATGCTAAACCATTAGCATCTGGTACTGTGTTGCTTTGGCGTCTAGAGGTGCTGAGACATACTGACCCGGTCCAAGTACGTGTTGAATAAATAAACTGCGTGGGCGGAGGGTGCTGCTAGACGCACTCATGACTATAACACGTGTAGTCCAGTGGCGCCCCAGGACCTCTCGAAACCGGACAAGGACACCGGACCCCAACACACCCAGACATCATAAGCATCATATCATTATGGATGCTCATTATGATAGTGGAGGCACAGGGCCGGTAGAGCCATAGGGGGGGTTGTTTTCCCTGACTTGAGGTCATTCATCTCACTCTGTGCTGCAGGTTTGGCTCGTACTTCCAAACAGCCAAACGAATGCGCCACCTCATTAAAAAAACATGGATCCGATTTCACGTCGGATTGTTATGTATTTACAGACACGCTGATTGCGGTCTGCAGTACTGCTTATGCATGTTTGTGGTGCAAACATAACTTTTTGGGGGGGAGACATACTCCAAAACTCCACCACTGGCCCTGTGTTAGATATGTGCTGTTGTTGTGAGACACTGCACTTGGTCCAATATGAATTTCAAGCATGTATAAACAATGAAAACCTCAAAAAGCCAGACCTTCATCTCACTGGACGAGGTAATTGTTTTTGGTTTTTTCGAAACAAGACCTCAGACATTCTGAGGCAGACACTCGATTGGCGGCAATATCAAAAACACCTGTCTGTTTCAGTGGTCACTGTGTGTGTGTGTAGTAGCGTAATTTCAATGGTTGCAAGTATGATATCGGAACTCATATCTCCCTCACATCATATCTGTAGGCCTCAATGCTGGTTTTGTACTGTTTGATTGGATTATCCCGCTGTTACTAGAGTGACTGGAATTCAAGTATATTGTGCAGCTCTCAGCACTCCCTGTGACGGGTTGCGCAGGGAAGTGAACCCCAATGCAGAGATCAGACAGGGTATAGGTGCGAAAGGAAGCTTTACTTGATGAAAACACGCAGACAGAACCAACCCTAACAAAAGCAAGGAACCGACAGACTGGGGCAGAAACTAGGGAGCTTATATACATGGAACACAGATGAACATAATTACTAATTAACACAGGTGACAAACATTACACTAAGGACACAAAGGACAAAAACAGGTAGTGAGTGGGGTTGGGGCAGGATGGTTACAGGCTGTGGTGGAGGCTCCGCTGCACCACCAGGCTGTGGTGGAGACTGATCAGACTCAGGGCTAGCCAGCTCAGGCTCAGGGCTGGGTAGCTGCTGAGCGAGGCTGTGTAGCTGTGGAGTGAGGCTGGGTAGGTGGGGAGTAAGGCTGGGCAGCTTGGGAGCGAGGCTTGGTAGCTGGGAAGCGAGGGCCGCAAGCCTCTCCAGAATACAGCCAGCCAGGCGGTCCTAATGCTCAAAGGTCACTGCCAGGAATGTGGATAATGGGGAAATCTCTGCTGGGTTTATTTTGTGGTCGGTTCCTTCTGTCACGGCTTGCGCAGGGAGGTGAACCCAAATACAGAGATCAGACAGGGTAGGTGCGAAAGGAAGCACACTGTCACTTGCTGCAGGACTCACAGTTACCAAATTCCAAGTTCATCCCAACCCTGTCTCTTGTCACCCTCTGTCACGGCTCCAGACATCGATGAGTGTGAGACTCCTGGCATGTGCATGAACGGCCGCTGTGTGAACACAGAGGGCTCCTTCCGCTGTGAGTGTATGCCTGGCCTGGCTGTGGGCCTTGACGGCCGGGTCTGTGTAGGTAAGTAACCCCCTTACTCCAGTAACACCATCACCACAGTAACAACACCATCACCACAGTAACAACACCACCACCACAGTAACAACAACATCACCACAGTAACAACACCATCACCACAGTAACAACACCATCACCACAATAACAACATCATCACAGTAACAACACCATCACCACAGTAACAACACCATCACCACAGTAACAACAATGTCACTACAGTAGCAATACCATCACCAAAGTAACACCAGCATCACCTTAGTAACAACACCATCCCCACAGTAACAACACCATCCCTATCACCACAGTGACAACACCATCACTGTCACCACAGTAACAACACCATCACCACACTAACAACACCATCACCCCAGTAACAACACCATCACCCCAGTAACAACACCATCACTATCACAACAGTAACAACACTATCACAACAGTAACATCACCGTCACTACAGTAACAACACCATCACCACAATAACAACACCTTCATCACAGTAACAACACCGTCATCAAAGTAACAACACAATCACCACAGTAACAACACCATCACCACAGTAACAACACCATCACCTCAGTAACATCACCATTAATGATTATCAACATGTTTAGTCTAGACACTTTTATTCTACCACTCATTTGTTTTTGCCCCCATTTTCTACATTTCTGCATTCCCTCAATGGCATTTAGTTTGTTAAAATGCTGTTAGACTTCCAGTAGGACTTATGCCTGTGTAAGTTGAGCTCATGATGAGATCAGTGCAAGAGAATGCATGAAATCGTAGGCTGGATATGATGGAGATCGACAACTGTTTGTTTTTTATTCCGTTGTTTGTCTGTTTATCTGGGCCAGATACTCCTTTCCCCTCCTTATCAGTCACACACACACACACACACACACACACACACACACACACTGTCTTTCTCTCTTCCCATTCTTTGTTTAACCAAACCTATTATTTTTCCCGATCTTCCTTTTCACCACCGACAATTTTCTTTCGTTCGGTCTCTCTGTATTCTCTCACCCGTAATGTCTTTCTCACCCTCTTAGACACACACATGCGCAGTTCGTGTTACGGTGGGTACAAGCGAGGACAGTGTGTGAAGCCTTTATTTGGAGCAGTAACCAAGTCTGAGTGTTGCTGTGCCAGTACGGAGTATGCCTTCGGAGAGCCCTGCCAGCCATGCCCGGCCAAAAACTCTGGTACGGATATTAAAATCAACCCTGATGGTCACGCATATGGAGTGCAACCCCACCCTGCTCTGTCTCAGAAGAGACAAAAGACACACACACACACACACACACACACACACATGCACAAATACTCACATGCATAGATGCATGCACACACACACACACACACACACACACACACACAGTTACACCCCCAGTTACACCCACTATACCCTAAATCCATGTGGACACACACACACACACACACAGCCAGTCACTTCTCATTAGTACAGGACAATTAAAGTCTTCATATCAAAAGATTCCAGACCGTTCCACATTAAAGAGGCTGTTTTATATACATCGCAGCTAAATGAGAAAGCCTGGAAATGGATAATGATATGGTATTACATTTCCTGCTTTGAGATTTCTTTACCAAGCTCTATGTGTTTTTGAGGATGTACGTTTTGTTCCCATGTGTTGCGTCCTGCAGCGGAGTTCCTAGGCCTGTGCCCCAATGACATTGGCACAACCAGCGACGGCAGAGGTAAAGGGAGTTGGGGTTCGCGTTGTTTGTGAACGTTCCTACCTTTCTGTTGTGTAAAACATATCCCTGTTCAATATTTGAACATCGGACCAATCAGCTTATCACCTGACCTCCCCAGATATTAACGAGTGTGCCCTGGACCCGGACATCTGTCATAACGGTGTGTGTGAGAACATGCTGAGAACGTACAAGTGTAACTGCAACGCAGGCTTCGAGGTGGACACCACCGGGAAGAGCTGTGTAGGTAGGTAACACCTACAACAGCACCTCCACTTGATCGACTGACACACCTTAACCAACTGCCTTTTGTTATTAAGATTTGAAAGGTAACTGGCTAAAATCTGTAGAAGTGTGAATCTATCTGTAGAAGTGAATCTATACAAACGTAGAAATGTATGCAAGTAGCAATGGAAGCATGAAGTGTAATTTGTGCTTTGTGCGGTTGCCTTCCAGACATTGACGAGTGTCTGGTGAACAGACTGCTGTGTGACAACGGCCTCTGTAGGAACACACCAGGGAGCTTCAGCTGCCACTGCCCGACAGGATATCGCTTCGATGCCGAGACAGATGTCTGCGAGGGTGAGACGGATGCTCACTTGGTATTCCTTCACCTACCGTCTAACGCCAGGTAAGATCTGACCCCCTTTTTGTTCTCTCTCCAGATGTCAACGAGTGTGAGTCCAGCCCGTGTGTGAACGGGGATTGTCTAAACAGCCCGGGGTCCTTTGTGTGTCTGTGTTCGTCAGGCAGCACACTGGATGCCTCTTTGTTACAGTGTATAGGTAAGAGGACCGTGAAGTCATAGATATGTTGCGCCGTAATACATCTGCAGGAGGTACACATGTTACCAACACATTCAATCTGACATCTAGCATGTAAAAGACAAGAGTATTGATACCTGCAATTCAAATGAATACAAATCTCATGTTTCGTCAACACTTTAGTCAATCCTGAAACCCTCACAATGTAACCCAAAAAAAAGAACTTGAGACTTGAACTTGAGAACAACGATTTGTGAGTTCATTACTGTTTATGTGAAATGAAACCAGAGACCACTAAAGGCACATGCTGGCTGAAGATAATCAATGACAGGTGCGAGGTCAACATCAACGGGGCCACGCTCAAGTCCCACTGCTGCTCCACCCTGGGGGAGGCCTGGGGGAGCCCCTGTTCCCGCTGTAAACCAGGTAGGACCTGCACGCCTTGTCACCTCCGTCAGCTGAAGAGCTGCTCTTGTACATGCTTTATGGTTCTATGTCCCAGAGCACCTACTGGTGCTCTTTCCTTATTAAAAATAAATGTGTGGTTGGTTGACATTTGGCCACGGAGAAGTATAGATAAAGAAAACCTTCCCTATTCCCTATTTTGCATTGTATCTTTACAGAAATTCAATATGAAATATACATACACAATAAACCATTCAATATTAAATATACATACAAAAAAATGGATAATGACAATACAGCAACAGCAGCTGTTAATCAGAGCCATTTCTGTCAGGTCATTCTCACTGACTCTTTTGTTCCCGTTAGATCCCTTCTGCAGTAAGGGCTATGCCAGAGTCAAAGGAAATCGCTGTGAAGGTAATGGAGTCACTGGGCCTCAACTGTACGCAAATGCTTTGCTAATGCTAATTAGCTTGTATGCTTACGTGAGACTACATTTGATTGTTAAGTCTGTATTGGTGCTCCCTCGCTCCCACCAGATGTTAATGAGTGCGAGGTGTTTCCTGGGGTGTGCATCAATGGGAAGTGCGTCAACACTCAGGGCTCCTTCATCTGCCAGTGCCCCACCGGCATGACTGTGGATGCCAGTGGCAGGACATGCATCGGTTGGTACCTTATACAAACTCATAGTCAAGTCATATTACACTAAACACACTGTTCCTACATCTGTGCTCTGCTGTTGGTATACTATAACCATACATACAAGTTACAGGAACATTTACGACGAAACTCTCTTTAATTTGGGTTATCTATTGTTCAATTACTTTGAACAATAGATATATATAAAACAAATATTCAATGTAGGAATTTTTCATATATTTGGGTTATCTATTGCTCAATTACTTTGAACAATAGGAATATAAAAATATATTCAATGTAGGTATTTTTCATATATTTGCGCTGAAAAATGTTTTGGTATACGGCTGTATTATGTAGTTATGACTAATTACATTGCTCTATTGTCAACTGTAACTCAGCATGGTAATTGACAGCTGGCTTTGGTTTTTGATGGATTCAAATATCAAGGCGAAGCTCTACCCTAGCCGCTGCGACAAACCCTCACACTTTATGAAAAGCTATATCCCGCCCTAACCTCCGGTTCAATGCACGACGCCTCACAAAAGACTTTTGAAAAATGCCATCTGACTTCCGTTGGATAGGGCCTTTAAGCTAATATATTTAGTACTTTTGCATTGAAAACACTCACTTATCTTAACATTCAAAGCACACAATGCATCCACCGTGAACGTCTCTGTGGTCCCCAGACCTGCGCACGGAGCACTGCTACCTGACCCACGACGACGAGCGCTGTGCTGCCCCGATCGCGGGGAAGCATCGCGTGGATGCGTGCTGCTGCTCTGTGGGCGTGGCCTGGGGCCCAGAGTGCGACGAGTGTCCGGAGAAGGGCACCCAGGACTACACCCAGCTGTGTCCCCGGGGCCCGGGCTTCTCCCACAGAGGGGACTTCATCAACGGCAGGCCCTTCCTCAAAGGTACTGTACTAAACACACTCACACACGCGTGTGCAGACTGGGACCACACACACACTGTACAAGTTCAACAAGTTTTCAAATATTGATTCATGAGTAAGCCCTCTTGTCTCTCTCCCTCTTTTTCTATATTTTTGTTGGGGTTTGTCTGCCTGTCTTGTCGCTCTCTCTGTCTGCCGGTCTGTCTGTCTCTCTGTCTGTCGCTCTGTCTGTCTCTGCCTCTGTCTCTCTGTCTGTCACTCTACCTGTCTCTATCTGTCTCACTGCCTGTCTGTCTCTCTATCTGTCTGTCTGTCTCTCTGTCTGTCTGTCTCTCTACCCATCTGCCTGCCTGCCTGCCTGCCTGCCTGCCTGCCTGTCTGTCTGTCTGTCTCTCTGTCTGTGTCCCAGATATAAACGAGTGCAGGATGATCAACAGCCTGTGCAGCAACGGACGGTGCAGGAACACCATTGGGAGCTTCCGCTGTCGCTGTGACAGCGGCTACTCTCTCGACTCGGATGAGAGGAATTGCACTGGTGAGTAGCTGAGCGCCCGGCCTGCTGGCTCCTCATGAGGACCTCCCAGGTTAGATAGAACACAGCTTCTTCATTTCATCACAGAGAACGGTTTTCCTCTGGTTTATTGTCTTAGCATTGACATGAGCATGGATAGACAGCAATACAAACAATTCCTTTGGTGTTTTCCAATAACAACTGCTATTGTTTTGAGTTTTCCATTCCTGTCTGGGAACCGAGCGCGACCACACTCATTCGTTTCGATCGGTACGGTCTTTGCTGTTAATACTTGCACATCATTCACTATGTCAAGTCTGAACTCCCCCAACATGTGCAGTGCAAAAAGCATTTGGTGCCAATGTCACCAGAAAACAATCTAAAGGGGAAAACAAGTCTGCTGGCTTCTCTCAGAGGCATTGAACATTGAGAGAGCTTTGAGAGAGAGAGAGTTTGGCTTGTTTAATGATATAATCAACTTTTCTATAAAGAGAGACCAAGGATATTGTTGCCCATTACTTAAAAAGGTGTGGTCAAGCATTGCACGAGATATTTTCTTTGGTACGTACCTAACCAGATCCTGTTCATTCTGTCTGCCCACTGAGAGTAGACAGATATAAAGATACACTTTAGTGGTTCCCATCTGTCAGTAGTGGAACAACTAATATCTTACATGACGTCTTTTTAGTTTAGGTTGTTTATTTTCAAAGTCTTCCACTCTTTTCTCTTCTCTCTCTTAACAACTCAAACAACTTACCTACAGCACCTTTAAGATCCCATATACAGAAAGCAAAAAGTATTCATTCAACAGCATTAATCAAATGGCCTACTGGTGTGAAGAAATATACCAATATATGGATTTGGTTTAAGATAGCTAAGGTACACTATCTTGGAACCATTCAATAACCAATACATAAAAAAATCGATTTGAATAGACATGCTTACTTTGCTCTCTTGCTCCCTTGTAGACATCGACGAGTGTCGCATCTCACCCGACCTGTGTGGACAGGGAACGTGTGTGAACACACCCGGAGACTTTGAGTGCGAGTGCTTCCAGGGATATGAGAGTGGCTTCATGATGATGAAGAACTGCATGGGTAAGAGGCCAAACACACACACACACACACACACACACACACGCATGGTCACACCCGCACACTTGGACGCACGCACGCACACATACAGGAATTCCTATGTAGTCTCCAGACCTCCTTTACAATAACTGTCTCTTTTCAGTTGAGTCGGGGTCTGAGATCTGAAGGCACAACGCTGTGAAGGACTGTACAGGGTCCTGTAGAACACATATACTACTGCACTAGTCCCACACACAGTCTCATATCTTCACTTCCTCTTCCCTTCTGGGCCCACAGGGTCCATGGGTGGGGTGCTGGTCATGCTCCGCATGATGCCTGATGTAATCAGAGCGGAGGGCGGGAGATGAGGAGAGACAGATGGAGAAATATGGAGAGACATACAGACAAAAGGAACCGACATTGGAAAAAGTGTGTTTGTGAAGGAGTATAGGAGAAAGAGAGCAGAGCATAGGAGAAAAACAGAGGGACAAAGGGAACGGAGAGAGACAGGGGCAAAAAGTCTGATACACAGCGAGAGAATGAAAGATACACACTCACAACCACACACAGCGATAGCGTCACCAAGGGGGGAAGTGAGGAGGGACGGTTGTGTTTATTTTGTTAAGATCCATGAGCATGTCCTATCCTCTGCAGAACACTGCCTTCCCTTCTCTAACCCGCTCAACATCTTAAAGGTAGCTGGGCTTTATTGCTCCTTATTGCATACAAGGGCCACACCGCACGCTACCCTACAAAAGGCTCATAGGAGTCATTACAAGTTCTAATGTTGTGCAAAATGACATCTTGTTTCCCTGTCAGAAAATCAATCCCTGTCCGCCTCTGATTACTTCTGCCAAATTCCTCGGTCAATACATTGCGAGCACACTCAATATGGGCACTTGCTCATAAGCCAGTAAGTAACGTGTGTGTGTGTGTGTGTGTGTGTTAACATGTCCTCCCAGACATCAACGAGTGTGAGACCAACCCGCTGCTGTGTCGTGGGGGTCTGTGCGTGAACCTGGAGGGCAGCTTCGAGTGCGAGTGTCCCGAGGGCCACGAGGTCTCCACCGACGGCACCGCCTGTCTAGGTGAGTCACTTGTCCTTCTCTCCTATGCTGAACAAACCGATCCACTTAAGGGGTGTGTGTGATTATAGGTCAAGTGTTTGACAGAAAGAGATCTCTGGGTCTGACTAGGGTCCATTTTTTCAAGCTGGAGTTGTGTGTGGAGGGGTGTGTTTAACCCAGGTGATGTTAATGTCCTATGTGTATACAGTTTTTTTGATGAGCTGATGGTAGTGGGCGTGTATGCGTGTGTGTGTGTGTGTGTGTGTGTTCGTGTGTATGTGTGTGTGTATGCGGGGGTATGAGCTCATTAAGACTCTGAAACAATGATGAGCCAATTATTCATTCTGCGTGTATATTTCATTTCAATGACCTAACATAGTGTGTAATGGTTTACACATACACATTACCTCATTCACATGAACTACCGTAACAGCTCATGTATTTTCTTCATTACGAGCTCACCACATTAAAGCAAAGAAATAATTACCAAACATGAACCTCCATTTCCCAGATACTGAGGTAATCATTCTCTATTATACGGTAATCTTTGAAGGAAAGTGTTTAGGCAATGTAGCGTTGCTGTGTTTATGAATATAATCAATTGATAAATATTGAGATATTGTAAAATATAAAAAAATTGCTTCTGAGATTAGAAAATCCTCAAAAGTAAAGTAAAGCAATGGCCTGTGGACGGTGGTATCAGTGCAACATTACTTCAGATTAACAATTTGTTTATTTAAGCGCCTTTTCCCACTCTCATCTGATACTGGGCTATTTGAATGGGGATAAATCTACATGGGGTAGAGTATATATTTTAAAGGCCGTGGTGCAGGTTAAACACCACTGTCGATTAATGGGTACATAAAGCACTCAAGATATGCATATACAGTTAGAAATGTCTCCAAAATGGTGTAGTTTTTGGTAGTAACGGTTCTTTTTAACACAATTTGGCGATGACATCACGTGAGGGAGATGTGTGGAAGGTAGCCTCAGCCTTGTACTAGAACTATGGCGTCTTCGTTAGAAAATTAAACCTGCACCACGGCCTTTAACTTAAAAAAACACTATCAAAATACATCTGCTATTGAAATTATCTTAATACACCAACACAGTAGCGCTATGCTGCTATAAATGTAATTTTCAGTTTTGATGTCGGGACGTCCCTGGCGGGCGGACATTATTGTTTAACACATTGAACGTGGGGTAACTCACGTCATGCAATGCATTGTGGAGGAAATGAGAATCAATCGCAAACTGCTAAAATAGTAGCTACTTTTTCGTATTATATTACGTTTTGTGATACCCAACAACATCAAATACAATGAATAACAGTTTAAATGTTTATTACCAACAAGCAAATGCGCAAATTCGTTAGAAAATTAAACCTGCACCACGGCCTTTAATGTTACCTTGATGTCCTTATAGACATTGAATTAGGCTCAATTCATGCATTAAAGTGGAACAAACTAGGAAGTGAAATCCTATTCAATATCTTTCTAACTTTACCTCGGTTCCTAAGTTGGCTTCAACAACAAGCTTTGGCTCTGCCCACTCTTGTAACATATATAGTTTTAAAATTACGGATGTTCATCCAGCGCTCAAAATATTTTTATTTTGGGAACTTAAAAAAAACAAAAAAACCTATCCTGCTATTGATATTTTTATGTTTAGGGATCATGGACTCAATCTGAGTAGTGTGTTCCTGTTTATGCCACAAGCAACATTTCCCCTAAAGTTGTCCCCTAAAGAATTGAATGGGCTGTTGCTCAAGATCAAAATCATTGTGTTTGTGTGTGTATGTGCTTGTGTGTGTGTGTGTGTGTGTGTGTGTGTGTGTGTGTGTGTGTGTGTGTGTGTGTGTGTGTGTGTGTGTGTGTGTGTGTGTGTGTGTGTGTGTGTGTTTGCCTGTGTGTGTGTGTGTGTGTGTGTGTGTGTTTGCCTGTGTGTGTGTTTGTGTGTGCGTGTGTGTCTTTGCCTGTGTGTGTGTGTACATTTGTATATGACCATTGCCCTCCTTGGCTCCCCAACAGACATCAATGAGTGTGAGCTGAGCGACCGGCTGTGCAGGAACGGCCAGTGTATCAACATGGTGGGTCGCTACCAGTGCTTCTGCGACACCGGATACAAATCCACAGAGAGCAGACAGGAATGCGTTGGTGGGTCACCGCTCTTGTGTTTTGTGTTGTGTTGTTTTTGGGGATGTTGCAGTACGGTTACCATGGCGATGTCCCGGTGATGGGAACTTGCTAATGAGCATGAATGACCGTGTGTCTCTGTCTGTCCCCAGACATCGATGAGTGCACCATTGAGAATGGTGGCTGTGAGATGTTCTGCACCAACTCAGAGGGAAGCTACGAGTGCAGCTGCCAGAGTGGCTACGCCCTGATGCCTGACCTGAGGAGCTGTATAGGTCCGTCTGTCTGTCTCTCCATCTGTCTGTCTGTCTGTCTGTCTGTCTGTCTGTCTCTCTCTCTGTCTGTGTGTGTGTCTATCTGTGTCTGTCTGTGTCTCTGTCTGTATCTGTGTCTCTCTCTCTCTCTCTGTTTGTCTGTCTGTCTGTCTCTCTATCTCTCTCTCTGTCTGTCTGTCAGACCTCATATCTGTCTCCCACTCTGTCCGCACAAGGTTCCATGTGTTGCTCATTGACAGAGCCAAGCTCCACGCGACTCTGACTCACTCCTCTGATGTCACTTCATAAATATCTCAATGACGGCCATTTTGTGAGTTGAGGCTGGTATAGTCACACTGATAGACAATCAGCCTCTTCAGCCCTCACTTGGCACACATGTTGGAAAAAAGATTTGCTCCAGGAAGGCTGTGATGTCATAACATGACCTCAGTTTGATACTTTAGTTAGAAGACATGATGCATGATACCTGCAAGTGTACACCTGATATATGTCTCTGTCCCATGCTGTCCAGCTTGTCACACCCACCATACTCCTGTTTTATTCGGCAGTGGCTCAGGAGGTAGAGCGGGTTATACGGCAACCGTAAGGTCGCTGGTTCGATCCCGGGCTCCGCCTTGCTGAGTGTCGAGGTGTCCCTGAGCAAGACACCTAACCCTAACTGCTCCCGACGACCTGGCTGTCGCCTTGCGCGGCTGACACCACTGTCGGTGTATGAATGTGTGAATGTGAGGCGAAAATTGTAAAGCGCTTTGAGTGGCCACCGGTCTGAAAAGCGTTACATAAATGCAGTCCATTTACAATTTGCCAATCCTTCTGTTCCGTCTTGCATCCATACCCAAAGACTTGTGTCAATGACCAACCGTGCTGGCGTCTTCCAATGCAGACATTGACGAGTGTGAGGAGAGCCCAGAGGTGTGTGAGGGTGGGCAGTGCACCAACACCCCCGGGACCTACCAGTGCCTCTGCTTCGACGGCTTCATGACCTCCGAAGACATGAAGACCTGCCTTGGTAAACACAATGCTATGTTTACGAGTGAAATCGTTTTGTGTCTCATGGATGGGCTTTCGATTTGTGGAGGCAAGGGGGTTGGGGGGGGGGGGGGGGGGGGGGGGGGGGGGGGGGGGGGGGGGGGGGGGAGAGGTCCTCGCTTAACTCAGCAAGACTTAGTTAAACAATGTAATGGATATCTCAAAGGTCATCCACGGTACGATTCATGGAAATACGACTTTTGTTGTTTTCGGATGTACGTCTAGGAATGTGTGTCTGTGTATGTCTGTGTGTCAGTGCTTTTGTGTGGGTGTGTAAGAGAGAGAGAGAGAGAGAGAGAGAGAGAGAAAGAGAGCGAGAGAGAGCGCAAGAGAGATAGTGCCAGAAAGAAAACACTAGATGTGAATACTGTGTTAGTGGGCTTAGGTGAGAGGAATGCATGACATTTAAATACCTCAGGGAAAAATAATGTCTGTACTGATGTAAAGGTATTAAACACAAACACACACTCTCACACACACCACACACACACACACACACACACACACACACACACACACACACACACACACACACACACACACACACACACACACAGGGAAGCACATTTCACTGCTGTACAAATTTCCTTATTTGGTCAGACTAAACACAACATTTTTTAGACCCAAAAAGACCAACGTGTCTTCTGGAATGTTCTCCACTTTGATCTTTTTTTTGTCATAGGCAGACACAACCCAGTGTTGTAAGAAAATGGTGGACATACTAATGTGTTGATCCTTGTGTTTGCAATAGAGACATTTCATCATCAGAACATGAGAGTACAAACATGTGTCTCTATGTGTCTTTATCTGTCTGTCTAGATGTGGATGAGTGCGACCTTAACTCCAACATCTGTCTGAGTGGAAACTGTGAGAACACCAAGGGCTCCTTCATCTGTCACTGTGATCTGGGATACTCTGTCCGCAAGGGAACCACGGGCTGCACAGGTGAGCCAGCCCACACACACACACACACACAACGCCCCTCCATACCACACACACACACACACACACACACACACACACACACACACACACACACACACACAACCCCCCTCCATAACCCCCCCCCCCCCACACACACACACACACACAACACCCCTCCATACCACACACACACACACACACACACACACACACACACACACACAACCCCCCTCCATACCCCCCCCCCCCCCCACACACACACACACACACACACACACACACACACAACGCCCCTCTATACCACACACACACACACACACACACAACCCCCCTCCATACCCCCCCCACACACATACACACACACAACGCCCCTCCATACCACACACACACACACACACACACACACAAACACACAAACACACACACAACGCCCCTCCATACCACACACACACACACACACAACGCCCCTCCATACCACACACACACACACACACACACACACACAACGCCCCTCCATACCACACACACACACACACACACACACAATCACACACATACACACACACACACACACACACACACACACTCACACATACACATACACACACACACACAACCCCCCTCCATACACCCACACACACACACACACACACACAAACACACAACCCCCCTCCACCCACACACATGCACAAACATGCACATAGGCACGCATGCATGCACACACACACACACAAACAAGCGTACACATGCACGCACACACACACACACATGCACACACACACCCAGGACTTATACTGTAGACACCGATAAACACACACTCACAGATATACGACAGAGACAGCCGCCATGCTAACTAATGGAACTATGGAGTGGAACTGAGCTCACTAGTCGCCATCAGATGCGTTCATACTATTATGCCGTTGTTTATTTGACTTGTTCGTCCCTTCATTAAGGTCAGTAAAACATTGTGTCATTATTGAAAGGGTTCCACCACACATAAACCACCTGCCTGATGACTCACTATCACTAAAATGTAGGAAGCTACATAGCCCCAGTGTAGAAGCTACATAGCCCCAGTGGCTACATAGCCCCAGTGTAGAAGCTACATAGCCCCAGTGGCTACATAGCCCCAGTGTAGAGGCTACATAGCCCCAGTGGCTACATAGCCCCAGTGTAGAGGCTACATAGCCCCAGTGGCTACATAGCCCCAGTGTAGAAGCTACATAGCCCCACTGTAGAGGCTACATAGCGCCAGTGTAGAAGCTACATAGCCCCAGTGGCTACATAGCCCCAGTGTAGAAGCTACATAGCCCCAGTGGCTACATAGCCCCAGTGTAGAGGCTACATAGCCCCAGTGGCTACATAGCCCCAGTGTAGAGGCTACATAGCCCCAGTGGCTACATAGCCCCAGTGTAGAAGCTACATAGCCCCACTGTAGAGGCTACATAGCGCCAGTGTAGAAGCTACATAGCCCCAGTGTAGAAGCTACATAGCCCCACTGTAGAGGCTACATAGCCCCAGTGTAGAGGCTACATAGCCCCAGTGGCTACATAGCCCCAGTGTAGAAGCTACATAGCCCCAGTGTAGAGGCTACATAGCCCCAGTGGCTACATAGCCCCAGTGTAGAAGCTACATAGCCCCACTGTAGAGGCTACATAGCGCCAGTGTAGAAGCTACATAGCCCCAGTGTAGAAGCTACATAGCCCCACTGTAGAGGCTACATATCCCCAGTGTAGAGGCTACATAGCCCCAGTGTAGAAGCTACATAGCCCCAGTGTAGAGGCTACATAGCCCCAGTGTAGAAGCTACATAGCCCCAGTGGCTACATAGCCCCAGTGTAGAAGCTACATAGCCCCAGTGTAGAGGCTACATAGCCCCAGTGGCTACATAGCCCCAGTGTAGAGGCTACATAGCCCCAGTGTAGAGGCTACATAGCCCAAGTGTAGAGGCTACATAGCCCAAGTGTAGAGGCTACATAGCCCCAGTGTAGAGGCTACATAGCCCCAGTGTAGAAGCTACATAGCCCTAGTGTAGTAGCTACATAACCCCAGTGTGGGAGCTACATAGCCCCAGTGTAGAAGCTACATAGCCCCAGTGTAGAAGCTACATAGCCCTAGTGTAGTAGCTACATAACCCCAGTGTGGGAGCTACATAGCCCCAGTGTAGAAGCTACATAGCCCCAGTGTAAGAGCTACATAGCCCCAGTGTAGAAGCTACATAGCCCCAGTGTGGGAGCTACATAGCCCCAGTGTGGGAGCTACGTAGTTGTCACCCAACCGTGTGAGGGCAAAAACTCACGGTTAGGTTACCTTATTTCAGTTGTGCAATGTTCGGATATAATTATAATGCAAAAAAATGGCATTCTTATTATATAATTATATAATTATATGAAAGAACGAATACAAACAAATCACACAGTTGAGAACTCTGCTCTGTGGGTATGGTGATGAACACATACACTTATTGTATTTAGTTTTATATTATAGCCTATTGTCAAATTTGAGACATTTAATATATTTGGTTTGCTTCAGACAGACAGAACATACACCATTACACTTTTTTTGCTTCCTAATCTCAACAGGTAATTTAAAAAAGTGACGATTTATTTCAGATTAATCTTGTTTTAAAGAGGACACCTTGGACAACGTTTCACACGATGTCCTTCATATTAGGAAAAAAAAACATGTTGAATATCAATATCAGCAATCTAATAGTGTGAAATATTTTCTTCAGAACCAGACTAGTCCGAAAGAAATGTGTCCTTTTTGGTTTTGCGTGTGAATATCGTCAACAACAAAACAACCACGGCTGTGCACTTCATTGTCCCTCACGTGGGTGTACCATCAAAGCATCGGTAGTCGCATGGGTCGGCGCTTGCGTCTTTTGTCCCGCGAGACGCTTCACGCACAATTGGGGTGGATCCAAGCTATACAGCCCCAGTGTGGGAGCTACGTAGTCTCAGTGTGGAAGCTGTGTAGCCCCAGTGTAGTAACTACATAGTCCCAGTGTGGGAGCTACATAGCCCCAGTGTGGGAGCTACATAGTCCCAGTCTAGAAGCTGTGTAGCCCCAGTGTAGTAACTACATAGTCCCAGTGTGGGAGCTACATAGCCCCAGTGTGGGAGCTACATAGTCCCAGTGTGGGAGCTACATAGTCCCAGTGTGGGAGCTACATAGCCCCAGTGTGGGAGCTACATAGTCCCAGTGTGGGAGCTACATAGCCCCAGTGTGGGAGCTACGTAGCCCCAGTGTGGGTGCTACGTAGCCCCAGTGTGGGTGCTACGTAGCCCCAGTGTGGGTGCTACGTAGCCACAGTGTGGGTGCTACGTAGCCCCAGTGTGGGAGCTACATAGTCCTAGTGTGGGAGCTACATAGCCCCAGTGTGGGGAGCTACATAGCCCCAGTGTGGGAGCTACATAGTCCTAGTGTGGGTGCTACGTAGCCTCAGTGTGGAAGCTACGTAGCCCCAGTGTAGTAGCTACATAGCCACAGTGTGGGAGCTACATAGTCCCAGTCTTGAAGCTACGTAGCCCCAGTGTAGTAGCTACATAGCCACAGTGTGGGAGCTACATAGTCCCAGTCTTGAAGCTACGTAGCCCCAGTGTAGTAGCTATATAGCCCCAGTGTAGGAGCTACATAGTCCCAGTCTTGAAGCTACGTAGCCCCAGTGTGGGAGCTACATAGTCTCAGTGTGGAAGCTACGTAGCCCCAGTGTCATTATTGAAAGGGTTCCACCACACATAAACCACCTGCCTGATGACTCACTATCACTAAAATGTAGGAAGCTACCAGTGTAGAAGCTACATAGCCCCAGTGTAGTAGCTACATAGCCCCAGTGTGGAAGCTACATAGCCCCAGTTGTAATAGCTACATAGCCCCAGTGTGAGAACTACATAGCCCCAGTGTGGAAGCTACATAGCCCCAGTTGTAATAGCTACATAGCCCCAGTGTGGAAGCTACATAGCCCCAGTGTAGTAGCTACATAGCCCCAGTGTGCAAGCTACATAGCCCCAGTTGTAATAGCTACATAGCCCCAGTGTGAGAACTACATAGCCCCAGTGTGAGAACTACATAGCCCCAGTTGTAATAGCTACATAGCCCCAGTGTGGAAGCTACATAGCCCCAGTGTAAGAGCTACATAGCCCCAGTGTAACAGCTACATAGCCCCAGTGTAACAGCTACATAGCCCCAGTGTGGAAGCTACATAGCCCCAGTGTGAGAGCTACATAGCCCCAGTGTAACAGCTACATAGCCCCAGTTGTAATAGCTACATAGCCCCAGTGTGGAAGCTACATAGCCCCAGTGTGAGAGCTACATAGCCCCAGTGTAACAGCTACATAGCCCCAGTGTAAGAGCTACTGTAGTGTGTTCTTTGAGGAAGGAGGCTGCCGACACAGGATCGCTTTAACTCACTTTATTTGTTTAACTTTAGTTATATTAATCTACAAAACAAATGGAGGGGTATTGTAAAACTCACGCGTGTGGAGCTCCCCTTAGCTGGGTATCTGTCCAGATACGCTGCCTGTAGGGTTTCTGCCTTTCCCCCGGATCTGTAGTTTGGTAGTATCTGGGCAGGCGTGGCCGCTATGACGCATAATATGCTCTGATTGGCTAGTGTTGAGCGCCCGCCCCCAGTGTATTATGTGTGCCGCCATCTGGTGACCAGGTGCGGTTAATACAACTTGTAGCTATGTGAGGATATTACAGTCTGTTGATACATATGTGCGGTTATCCATTCGTCACACTACATAGCCCCAGTGTGGAAGCTACATAGCCCCAGTGTGGAAGCTACATAGCCCCAGTGTGGAAGCTACATAGCCCCACTGTAAGAGCTACATAGCCCCACTGTAAGAGCTACATAGCCCCAGTGTAAGAGCTACATAGCCCCAGTGTAAGAGATACATAGCCCCACTGTAAGAGCTACATAGCCCCAGTGTAAGAGCTACATAGCCCCAGTGTAAGAGATACATAGCCCCAGTGTAACAGCTACATAGCCCCAGTGTAAGAGCTACATAGCCCCAGTGTAAGAGATACATAGCCCCAGTGTAACAGCTACATAGCCCCAGTGTGAGAGCTACATAGCCCCAGTGTGAGAGCTACATAGCCTCAGTGTGGATCTACGTAGCCCCAGTAATCAGCCTATGCTGTCTGCTATTCACTGAGAGTCCCATGGTGCTGCCAGCCGCATCACCAAGTCCCAAACTAAATATTCTTAGCAGTCAGCCCCAATGTACACATGAAACGTCAAAGCATTCATTCACACACACAAACACACACACACACACACACACACACACACACACACACACACACACACACACACAAACATATACGCACGCACGCAACCATGCACACACAAACACACACACACACACACACACACACACACACACACACACGCACGGGACAGGCATTATGTCACACACGGTTTTTCGGGCTCATCCCCTTAGAGAGGCCAGCGGTTTTAGAGAGCTGGTATTGCCCAAGCTTTCATGTCTGATTCACTGGATTGGAATCCATGTTGCAATTCAAAGGAAATGGCTTCTAATTGTTGTCAAGCAGGATGTTTTGTTCTCAAGTCTTCAATGGAAAACACTGCTTAATATTTTATAAAAGTTCAATGGGATTTTATTCTTACAGTTTGTGTGTGTTAACAAGAGAGAGTGTGTGAGTTTGTGTTGACCATACGATCTACAGCTTAGATCTGATACAGCTGCTCTCTCTCTCTCTCTCTCTCTCTCTCTCTCTCTCTCTCGCTCTCTCTCTTTTTCTTCTTCCATAATTTAACATCGTTTTTGAAGACTTGAAGGTTGTGTATATGTTTATGCATCCAAGTGTGTCCAAGTGTGTACATTTTCAAATGTCTGTGTATATGAATGTGAGCGAGTGCGTGTGCATGTGTGTGTGTGGCTAATGCATTAAGTAGTTAGTATTGGGTGGGGCTGTATGGGTGGAATATAACAATATTGGGAGTTTTAGCAGTACATTCTTAAAGAGATTCCTCCCTCCCCCTTGAGGTTAGAATTGGGTTTAACACAAGAGCAATAGTTGCTAGTTGTTAGTTGCTAAATTAAAAACAGATTGTTTTAAATTATTTGCAAAATAGGAGACTGCATCAATCCAAGAGATCTTCAAACAAAGCAAAACTAAAAACCAAACTCTTTCTAAACTTTTTCTAAACATCTTCGCGTCCAAAATAGACTTGAGTCCTATACGAAGCGAGCGGAAAAATACAGCCTGGCTATATGCACGGTCCATGTGCTTTGCTTCGTTAAAACAATATGAATCTTTTACATATATTTTTTTAGGCCTTTCTGCTTCATTAGACAATGACAGTGTAAATGGATAGGAAAGGCAGGGGCTGGATTCGAACCCGGGCCGCTGCGGTGATGGACTGAGCGTTAATGCAATGCCACCCGGACGCCCCTCAACAACATGATTCTATTTCTTTTTTGGGTGGCGCTGCAAATATGAAGCCTCTCTCGTCTAATAGTAGCCCCTGGTTAATTCAGAAGAGAGGGGTGTGTGGCATTTTAAGATCCCTAGGTTACAGTAATTCACAAAGCATTTATTGAAACAAGCTCTTATTTTGCAAATAGGAGGGGGTAGTCAAGGAGACCGAGTTACTTATACCAAATCATAACCAGACTGAAAATGACAGCTGCTGACAATTTAGCTTGTTAATGGTCTTCATAACCGCAAGTCATGTGAATCTGGACAGACATGAGACGAGCAGGAAAGCAGGCATTAGATGCACTTGCTACGCACGGCCAACCAAAACGCACTGGGGGGAGTGACACAGGGGACTATGTAATGACACATCATTACAACTAATAATACACTGTAAATCACAAATAGAGACCACTATATATCACACTTATGCAACCAAATAATCAGTATTAATAGACTCAGATGTAATCTGAATATAATTAAAGAAGACATAGGCTACGTAATGCAGACTGACATGTGGACACAAAGGAAGACAGCCAACTACGCAGACATATAGATTAACATTCCAGCCTTCACTTACTTTCTAGTTTTATCAGACTCCATCTTTAACACCAGCTGTAACCACCCGGCACACTCTTTTGCATTTAACTAAAGAGCTTCCTACGTAAGACTGTGTATTTGTGCTTGTGTGCGTGTTTGCTCTACTCTCTCTGTCATCTACATTTTGTGGGAATTATCTTTAATTCTGTCTGTAATTGAAAAGGGCTTGTATACGCCGAGGCCTCATATTAAACCTCATGATCAAATGTAGTGTAAATATACCGCCGCCTCTCTTCAGGAAGGCCGTAAACTGGAGGCACTGATCTCTAATTGATAGTGTTGTAAATTACTACCTTCGTAACGACAGGGCGAGAAAGAGAGAAACAGAGAGAGCTTGCAGTCGCGCGTCATACACGCACATCCCCAAAAACACACACACACACACACACACATGCATCCACACACAAACACACACGCATCCACACGCAAACACATACACACACACACACACACATACAAACACACATGTACATGCACAGCTACATGTTTGTACACACACACTCACACACCCCCCTTAAACAAAGCCACGTGCATAGACCCACACATAGACACTCACGCGTGCAGATGCAAAAACATGCACAAATCCTCCCAGTCGGAGGCGTAACACCCAGTCCCCAGGCCGCAAGCCAGTGATTGTGTTGTTCAGAATGTTCTAGAGGTTTGTTTTGGACTAAATCAATAGACCTTATTGTTTTAGCCTCGCATGCTTTTATTTTGTTTAGTTTTTTCCCATCTCAGCGCACGGTGTAAACGCTCAGTCGGTCTTCGCCTCAGAGAAATCTGCTAAGACAACTTTACATATCCTGAATGGTTTTATTTGCTTTCTTTGCTATGTCCTGTGTACGCCCTACCGCATCATAGGCTAACACTTTAGCCTACTGACCCCGGAGAGACAATAAGTACAATGGTTGATTGGTCCCTTGTGTATTACTCGATTGCTCTTGTTCGACGGGGTGGTTTCCTAAAAAGGGACGTACCACTTCCAATAACAGAAGTCCATTCAGATATTCAAGTTTGCATTTCGCAAATGAAGATCAGTTGATTTCCACATATGGGCGCGGACTGGCGTTGTTAAAAAAAATCCAGCAAATGAGGTTATATTGCTCTCTTCGCTCTTGCCGAATCCGGTTGGAGTAAAGTAAAAACATATCCTCCTCTGAGAAAAGCCTTCCTGTTATCAAAACAGCTGCATCCAAAATAGACCGACTATTTTGGATAAAACTGTTTTGATTGCTCCGTAGATTGCTACACTTTCCTCAGGCGCCGCCATCGTTTTATCGATTCGGCAGGACTCTGGGCGCTCCTTGTATGCCATGAACTGAGCTGAGCGCCGGTCCTAGCGTTTTGTAATTTGTGGAAGAGGCTTTCAACGGGCTGGAGGAAAGACTGATCTGCAGAGCGAAACAGAATTTGAACCAGCGAGCGCAGGATGGTCTCAAGAGGCCAAACAAATAGTGTCCTGCTGTGTTGTATTACTCTCAGTGCTGCCTCATGTTTTATTAAAACACCAACCAAACATAAGGGGGGTTTCCGGCAGTTTCCACCCGCGTCACTTTATTAAAATAGAAACACCGAACCAGTTCAATTTCATCACCTGAGCCTTTGACTTATCATTTTGTAATTTCCCTCATTGTATTGTCTATTTTTCACGTTTCCCTTGTTCAGACATCAACGAGTGTGAGATCGGAGCCCATAACTGTGACAACCACGCTACGTGCACCAACACAGCCGGCAGCTTCAAGTGTACCTGTGCCCCGGGTTGGGTCGGCGACGGCCTCGTCTGCAAAGGTAAGCGGGGCCTGACGAGTCAGCGAATCGGTCAGCGTATGTCAAGTTTGGCGAGGTCGCCAGAACAAAATGACGTGATTGCGGAGAAAAGGAACAAACGAACCCATACCTCGCCGAACTTGTTTTTCGGCACTTGCACCTCCAAGATTTCGTACTTGCTGAAATCTCGGCACATGATGGCAACAGGAACATTGTGTGGGATTATGTCAGAAAAGCAAGGCGGGCGTCATTTATTTTGATCTGATTTCTCCGTCTCCACGGAGACCCCACTGGTCTTAACTAATGGAACTTCCAGTCACCAAACTGACCGCGAGTATAAAACAAGTTTGTCCGCAAAGGACTTCTTCGGTCTCGGCCAGCTGAAAATAAGTCAACTTCTTTTGAAGTATGCTGTCCGTTTCATTCATGTAGAAGATGGGACGGTGTTTGTGGAAAGTCGTCGTCATGGATTGATATGAATCCAAGTTGTGTTGTGTTTCAGACCTGGATGAGTGCTCCAATGGGACCCACATGTGCAACAACCACGCAGACTGTATGAACACCATGGGCTCCTACCGCTGCGTGTGCAAGGAAGGATTCTCTGGGACGGCTTCTACTGTTCAGGTCAAACGCGGCCTATTCAAAACCACACACTTGCACACACGCGTGCACATGTAGATAGGTCGTATAATGCAACGGTATAGGGCAGATCATGATGGAGCGTTTGCGTGTTCCTGTGTTTTACAGACAGCGACGAGTGTGCAGACAATGTCAACCTCTGCGAGAGCGGCCACTGCCTCAACCTCCCCGGAGGCTACCGCTGTGAATGTGACATTGGATTCATCCCCACGCTCGACGGCAAGGCCTGCGCAGGTAAGGGCGGCCCCGGGCGATCCCTCTCCGGACGACCTTTTTTGACCTGCAGCGGACGGAGTGTGTCCTTGTGTGAGGAGCGTGTGTTGTGATGTGTTCATGCACAGTACTGTGAACAAGTGACCGCCAGAGACGCTCTCATCACGTCGACAGGTCTAATGATGCGGAAGAGAGAATGATTCCATCATTTATCTGGATTTTGTGTCGATGCGAGTGTTTGTGTTTGTGTGTCTGTGTGTGTGTGTGTGGTGTGTGTGTGTGGTGTGTGTGTGTGTGTGTGTGTGCACGCACCTGGATATCTCTGGGCCCTTTTTTTGCCCCAGAAATGTCTTTCCTCAGCTGAGGTGTGCAACGTGCACTTCCTATCATTGCCTGCCAACTTCCACTTTCGTCCTGGGATCCACTAATCGCTCACACAGCTGGGGCTCTCTGTCTGCTTTCTTTCTTTCTTTCTTTCTTTCTTTCTTTCTTCTTCTTTCTTTCTTCTTTCTTTCTTTCTTTGTCAACCCTGTAGTAGATATCGATGAATGTACGTTTCCGACATCTGCGTCAACGGAAGATGCCGAAACATTCCAGGTCTGTTCAGATGTGAATGCGACACAGGCTATGAACTGGACCGGAGTGGAGGCAACTGTACAGTTAAACTCCAGTAAAACAATAGCCCTGTTTTTTTTTTCATTTTTCTTTTAATTTCATCGCTATATAATACAAATAAAAAACAAAATAGCTAACTAGCAAGGGAGATGAGCATTCCCTCACCAGGGAAAAGAAGAAGAAGAGCTTTTGGCCGCTGCTCCTCCTATTGCAATGGAATCATGGCAAATGGTGACGACGTAACTTGGAAACATTTGGAAAAAACCTGAACATGCTAATACACCCCCCCCCCCCCCCCACCCTTCCCCACACACACACACACACACACACACACACCCTGTCACTTTTATCCACTTCAATCCCCTCGCCTGGTCATGTTGTTGGGTGGAAATGCAGAATAATGACTGGCCTGGTGGCCTTTTGGTGTTTCTCAGATGTGGATGAGTGGTGCCGACCACACCTTCTGTATGAATGGACTCTGCATCAACACCCCTGGCAGCTACGACTGTCAGTGCGCACCGACTTCCAACTCAACCCCACCCGGGTGGGCTGTGTAGGTACGGCAGGACAGTCGCTATCTATCAAAGCATTGCTCACAACTTGTGTGTGTATACATGTGTATTTATGTATGACACACACATATGAGTGTGTGTGTGTGTTGTTAACATGCGCATGTCTCCATGTGTCACACTCGTGTGTGGTGTGTGTGTGTGTGTGTGTGTGTGTTTGTGTGCATGCGCGTGTGTGTGTGTTTGTGTGCATGCGGTGCATGCGTGTGCGGATGCGTCTCTGCAGACACACGCTCGGGAGCTGCTTCATAGATGTGCGTTTCCCGCGGCGATGCCTCAGAGAGCCTGGAATGTTCCAATGAGATCGGAGTGGGGGGCGTGTCCAAGGCGTCCTGCTGGCTGCTCCCTGGGTCTGGGCTGGGGGGTCCCATGTGAATCCTGCCCCCCGCTCAACTCCAGTGAGTCATCACAACACACTGCTGTCTCTCTCTTTGAACAGTTCACTGAGTATCAAATCCCTTTCCACTGGGGCCACTCTTACCATGACTTTTTATTACAATTAAAAAAAGTATTTTAAAAGTATTTTGAGTATTTGAGTTATTTGAGTATTTGAGTTATTTGAGTATTTGAGTATTTGAGTTATTTGAGGTTATTTGAGTATTTTAGTTTAGGTTGAGTGTTTGAGTATTGAGTGCGCGAGTATTTTGATGGCAGGGAATGCAAGGGCCTTCATTGTAAGGAGACGTGCCAAAAAAAACCAAAAAAAACCAAAAAAAAGAAGCTAAATATAATGCTATCCAGTTACCACTTTTACCACCACCACCACCTTCAAGATGTGAGAACGTGCAACAATAAGAGTCTGTGTTATGTGGGTTTCATGTGGTCTGATGTTGTTTTGGTGTCATCCAGCACAATACAGGACTCTGTGCCCCGGGGGAGAGGGCTTCAGACCCAACCCCATCACTGTCATCCTAGAAGGTAGGACAACGCCAGGTCACCGGTGTGTGTGCGTGTGTGTGTGGTGTGTGTGTGTGTGCATGTGTGTGTGCGTGTGTGGTGTGTGCATGTGTGTGTGTGTTTGTGTGTGTGTGTGTGTGTGTGTAATTGAGCTATTACTTTGTTTCTTACTGCTCCAATGCCTCATCATGTCCTTTTTTTTTTAAGGCAAACACACTCACGACACACACACACACACACTGATTTTATGTATTTCTCATATGGCAGATATCAACGAGTGCCAGGAGCTGCCAGGGGGCTGTGCCAGGGTAGGGAGATTGCATCAACTCCTTTGGCAGCTTCGAGTGTCACTGTACGAGAGGGCTACTCACTCAACATCGAGACCAGAGTCTGTGAAGGTTCGACAAACACACAGCCATGTGATACATGCTATGTACATGTTGTGTATTTGCCCACAATATAATGTACAGTTGACACACACACATACGCACCCACACGCAAACACACACACACATACGCATCCACACGCAAACACACACACACACACACCCATGACGCATCCACACGCAAACACACACTCACCGGCGCGCTCACACCACACACACACACACACACACACACACACACACACTCACACACACACTCACACACACACACACACACACACACACACACACCACACACAGGTCACCTTTCCCTTTTTCAGCCCTGGGAAGTGAAAAGTAGACAGGAAATTGAGTCCAGCCCAGACCGAGGCCTGTGTTCAATAAGTTACAGAAGAATAGAGAGTGTATATCTGAACAGAGAAATGACTCAACATTCTCGGCAGACGGGGGGCTTGCTTGGTTCAGTCCCTGTCTCCTTCACTTTACTTGCGTCCGTCTGAACACAATGGGGGACGATGACACCGCAGGCTGACAGACACAGAGAGAATGAGAAAGAGAGCGAGAGAGAGAGTGAGAGAGAGTGACAGAGAGAGACGGGGAGAGAGAGAGAGAGAGAGAGAGAGAGAGAGAGAGAGAGAAAAGGACCAGAGGATGGTGTGTCTCTGATGTGTGGTTCGGAGCATGACCCCGTGCAGGAACCCAGAGAGACAGACTGGGGAGAGGGGGGGGGGGG